>ML431539.1:0-10209 GCA_005239525.1 Nicotiana knightiana
CAAGCCGAGGTTGGACATCGTCGAAGCTCTAGTACCGTTCTGGGATCCCGCCAACAATGTATTCCACTTTTCGGACTTTGAATTAACAATCACGCTGGAGGAAATAGCGGGGTATGCTGGTCTCAATGACAAACTCAGAAGTCGGTACCCAGTGGCACCCAGGGCGGTAACTCCCCACAAGTTTTAGGATGTGTTGAACATTAGCCGGGACATCCAAGACCCATATTTGTCCGAAGGCTTCTGCACGTTCTACTTTCTTTACAGACGTTATGGAGATCCCCAGGGTTACGAGGCTAACAACACTGGTCTAACTCACAAAGATCAGGCTAAATGGGAAGCCCGCCGGGGGCTAGCTTTTGTGGTAGCATTCTTGAGCACCTTGATATGCCCAAGAAGTGACGGATGCATAGACATCGGACTTGTGGGAATGGAAGACATCATGATGAAAAAGTCCAATGGCACACTGATACCGATGGTCTTAGCTGAGATATACCGTGCTCTGATAGTTTTACAATCTGGGGGAAAATTCTTCGAGGGGTGCAACCTGCTCCTACAAATCTGGCTGATTGAACACCTCTGCCACCGCCCGGGCTACATGAACTATGGTCTAACCGCTTTAAACTGCATTGAGGAACATAGCACTCGGGTAAAAGGACACCAATTCCTTGAAGGCACGAAAGCCTGGCACTCCTACTTGAGCTCACTAACCGCCAACCAAATCGAGTGGACGTTCGGATGGCTCCCTCTCGACGAGGTTATCAATATGTCGGCTGAGGTTTGCTATCTCCTATTAATGGGCNCACCGGGTCTTACGCCAGTTGGGGAGGCAGCAGGGTGTTCCCCATGATGAGGACTTAAGCTAACAAGCCATTGAATTATGCCCAAGAGCTGCATTTCCTGAAAGTAGGGTCCGCCAAATTTGGAATGAGTGCAGGTTTTTAGAACCTCAAACTCGAGTAAGAGACTTATCAAAAGGGAAAGTGGAACCCACCTACACCTCTTGGTACGGTGTAAGAGGCATGGAACATCAAGAGCAAGAACGACCCGCAAAGAGACCCCATGTACAACAATTCACCGAGCAAACTCAAGAGCATTGGGCTTGGTTAGAAAAAGAGAACAGCTACCGAGCCACCATAAGCAAATTGGAGGCCCAGGTCAGGGAAATCAAGTTCGAAAATTCTCTACAAACTGCCTCAATCGAAGGAGAAAAAAATAGATTAGCCCAAGAAAATGAAGCCCTCCGGGCCCAGATATAGGAACTAAAAATAGCTGTTGAGAACCTAGAGAGAAGCAGGACCGATGAAAGGCTTATCAACAGTTTGAGGCATAAAGTAGTAGCTATGGGAATGAGTTGGACAAAGCCGAAGAAGAACTGGCCGAAGTTCGGGCAAGACTAACAAGGAGTGAAGAAGAAAGAACAGGATTTGTTCAGAAACTAAAAAGGAAATATGACCTGGAAGTTGTGGGCTTGAAAGAAAAATTGGTCACTGTCGAGAACGAGAGGGCCAAACAGGCAAAAGGGTTTAAACCAGAGAGGGAACAGTGTTATGCCATGATGGCTTGGTTAGAAAAAGAGTTGCAACGATGGCAAGAACAGTGTCACAAGGATGCCCAAACTTTAGAAGCAAGATCCCAACAAATCGGGCGCCTATTTCAAGAGAAAGGTATTATCAGACGAAGGGTCCAAGAGATAGCTGACTACATCGTCACCAAATGTCAAGAATGCGAAGATATGACTCGGACCACTTTCTTCTCAGCCATTATGATCTTTGTCCATAAGATATTTGACGACCTTTACCGCCTCCAACAAGGCATAGCACGCAGGCCCGTGGCAAGGCCGAATGATGCCCCACCGGCCCCTGGAGCAATGGAAGAACTAATGTATTCTTCATATTTTCGAGTCTGTACTTAACTTTTCCAGTCATAATCATATGTTAAGTCCACAATAGTCTTTATATTTTCGAAAAAATGTGTGTCAAGTCTGTTTTGCAAGCTCTGAGCTGTTAACTTTCTGTAATCAAAAGCGTTTATTTGATGAATGGAATTTTTCTCAGAATAAAGCCTTTAGAAAATGATATATGCCTTTTTAGGTCTAGTCACATGAACTACGCAATGATCTGATTCACGCGGCGCCGTGATACGTAGGCAATCCACATAGGATTCGATCATAACCATAAGAAAAGAAACCAAAAGTAAATAGCAGACGCAATAACTGAGGAAAGGAAAAATAATAACTGAGAGAAAAACAAACCAAGAGATAAGGCCGGAATGAAGACATATAGAAAAACATCAGGTGCAGTGCATACCCCGTACGGGCAATTTGTCTATGTTTTAAAAACTAACGTTTGTTGGTTCAATCTTAAAGGTATTTTAAGGTTGTTAGTTTTGCGGTAACCTGGCTTCCCATCCTTACTTCACAAGATCGAAGGGAAGCATAGAAATGACTTCTGAAAGTCAGCTGCCAATCGTCACCTCCACCGTGGAAGACCTAAACCCCGTCGTTCCCAAGTCGGAGTCCGCAACAGCGGAAGAAAATAGGGCTCTGCATTGCCGCATGCTAGAAATGTGGGACGCATGGTCCAATGGTAGGGAACCACCTAGTACCATCCGGGGATTCCCAGAGATAATCCTAGGGCAGGAGGGACGTCCAACATCCCCATAAGCTACCCGGCCACGCCATTTGGATATCCAAGCATGACGGCTCTTTTTGCCGGAAGGCCTTCTGAGGTTCGCCCCCAGGCTTTGTTTTCTGGTACATCTTCCAACATTTGTACCGCACCACCCATTTCCGCCACAGCCCCACCAACTATTTCCGGACCAGGTTTCGAGCCGCCGCGTTCACATTACAAACACCATCCGTTCATCAGGACACTGATCATGCTGCTCCCAATGCATATCTCCAACAAACTCAGCCCGAGTTTACTTTGGGACAGGATAAGAAAAGTTTCGAAAGCGAAGAAATAACCCGGAAAATGAGGAGTATTGAACGAAGCCTCAAGAACATACAAGGGCTAAGCGGGCAGAAAAGTGTCTCCTACGCAGATTTGTGCATGTTCCACACGTCCATCTACTTCTCGGGTTCAAGACCCCCAAATTCGAAAGATATGACAGGCATGGAGACCCCATAGCCCACCTGAAAAGATATTTCAACCAACTCAGGGGAGCAGGCGGGAAGGAAGAACTTCTTATGGCGTATTTTGGGGAGAGTGTAACAGGAATTGCATCAGAATGGTATATGGACCAAGATATATCCCATTGGCATATATGGGACGACTTAGCCCGGGATTTTGTCCAACAATTCCAATACAATGTGGACATCGCTCCCGATAGAAACTCATTGTCCAATCTTAAAAAGAAACCCTCAGAGAGTTTCAGGGAGTACGCCATCAAATGGCGTGAGCAAGCATCCAGAGTCAAACCTCCGATGGATGAGGTTGAAATGGTGAGCGTTTTTCTACAAGCGCAAGAAGCTGATTTCTTCCAGAATATGATGTCCGCCATGGGCAAACCATTCGCAGAAGCCATTAAAATTGGAGAAATGGTGGAGAACGGGTTAAAAACTGGTCGTATCCTGAGCCAATCTTCCATAAGAGCAACCTATCAGGCTATTCAAAGCGGGTCCGGGTTGCGGCCAACAGAAAAAATAAAGAAGAAGGGGCCATGATGGTTTCCGATGTCAGGAAACCTCAACAGTACCCACGCCCATTTCCTAAAGCCTCCCAGCATTATTACCCTCACCAAGATACAGCTTATGCTTCGCCCCCTTTTCCTTATGCGGTAATGAATTCTCAACCACATCCCAGGCCACCACAACAATACAATCAATAGAACTCCACCCCCGAGAAATAACCACCGTCCCCCAGCTCCATATAATCAACGCCCGCCTCTAAACGGCTACCCATACCATGCCTACCCCAGAGATCCACCAAGGAGATTTAATTTCACTCCCGTCGGAGAACCATATTCCAGTCTCTTCCCAAAGTTGGTGCAGATGGGGCTCTTACAACCTGTACCTCCAAACGGGCAGAACCCCCAATCACCCTCATTTAGGCGGGGTACCAGTTGTGCTTATCATTTCGGAGCATAAGGGCACGACACAGAGGGCTGTTGGAATCTCAAAAGAGCCTTGGAAAATCTTATAGAACAAAAGAAAGTGGTTCTAAGGGACGAGGAAGCTCCCAATGTAACAAACAGTCCACTGCCCGCCCACAATCATGGGCCCGTCATTGGCATGATTTGCGAGGACCGGGATCTCGATCTGGCTCTAAAAGCCATCATCGCCATAGCAAATGTAGAAAGAAAACCCAAGACAACACCCAATGCAGCCAAAGATATGAGAAAGAGCAACCCTTTCCCCCAGGTCATGGAACAGACTGAGACTGGGATAAACAAGGGACCTTCCAAAGATGTTGTCCTTTACATCCCCAAAGAACGCGGGAAAGAGCAGAGTGTTTTGAGCCCTCCCAGAAGGTTGCGATTCAATAGGACAATAATGAATGACTCAAAAATATGTATCCCAAAGCAGACATATGCGGCGAGGGGGCCAATAGTTTCACCCAGGATGAATGAGCCCGTTGTTATTAGCCGCGCGTTTCAAACCCCCATAAAGAACACTACTTCCGTCCTATGGAATTACCGCGGGACAGTGGTGACATACAAAGGGAAAGAGATTACCGGGGAAACAGGCGATGTAAACCCTTCAGCAAAATACCTTCACCCGAAAAAGCTAAACAAAAGCAAGATGAAACGTTTTCACCCCCAAAGGCCAGTCGGTGCTGGGGAGGCATGGGAATTCTTCAAGAACATGAGGACCTCTGAATACGCAATAATCGAAGAGCTCAGGAAATCCCCCGCCCAAGTTTCTCTTCTGTCCTTGTTGATGAATTCGAGCGAGCATCAGAAGATCCTGATCAAAACCCTCAACGAAGCATATGTTCCGGCCAACACCATGGTCGAACAAATGGAGAGGATGGCAGAACGATTTTTTGAGGTCAACCTGATTTCATTCAGCAAGAATGCTTTACCCCCGGAGGGGGCCACCCACAACAAAGCTCTCCACGTAACTGTTAAATGTGAGGGTTACTACGTGAAGAGAGTTATGATGGATGGTGGGTCTGGGGTTGACATTTTCCCTCTATCAACCCTGGAAAGAATGGAGATCGGGACTGAAAGAATCAGGCCCAACAATGTGTGCGTCCGTGCATTCGATGGTGTCAAAAGGGACATGATGGGGGAGATTGATCTGATTGTGACGATCGGCCCTGTAGACTTCGAAGTAACATTTCAAGTCATGGATATGGATACCTCCTACAATTAACTTTTGGGAAGACCTTGGATTCGTACTGTAGGGGCGGTACCGTCCACTCTCCACCAAATGGTTAAGTTCGAATAAGAGGACCAGGAAATCGTGGTCCATGGGGAAGACGAGCAATCCATTTACAAGGACCCGCTAGCCCCATGCCTGGAAGCAAGAGAGGGCAGCGAGCACATAGTCTACCAGACTTTCGAGATTGTAGTTGCAGACCAACATGAAGAAGGGACCCCATGCCCTCAACCCTTCCTATCAAACGCCTCAATTATGGTCGCCAACGACATGATCAAACATGGGTACACGCCCGGAAAAGGGCTTGGGGTATCTTTGCAAGGCATCAAAGAACCCCTCACTTTGCCTGTCAATAAAAAGTTCTTCGGCATAGGGTTTCAAGCTACCCCAGACGATGAAACATGGGCTGACCAACACAGCAAAAATGGTTAGGTATTGCCCCAACCAATCCCACATATCGCTACATCATTTACCAAGCCAAAATATGTGGAAGAAGAAGAAGAGGCTTTCACAGAAGAAATAGAAGAAATATGCGGAGCAATGAGGCAAATGTTGTATGAATCCCATATGGTCCAACCAGGAGAGGGCTCCACCACTGCCGAAGTACAGTATATGGGACATGATGCCAAGTTGCAAAACTGGGAGGCTACTCCATTCCTTGTTCGGCGGGAGTCTCGGTAGTTCAGCTTTTGCCATCTTTTCTGTACTATGAGTTATTTCAGGTTTTAACTCAAGTTTAAGTTCTTGCCTTTAAATTTTTGATGTAAACCCTCCTATGTTCAAAATTCAATGAAATGAAATAAATATTTCACCATCTACTATTTCTCTCTGATTTTAGTCAACTTTTCTTTTCTTTTTTTTCAGTCCTAATAATGCGGCTTTAAAAAACATGACATGCTTGCGGACTCCCTGCTTTGATCCTAATACGTTGTCTAGCCTCGAAATAATGAATCAAGAACTAGAATACGACGAAGAAGAGGCTTTCAGGGAAATAAATCGAGAATTAGAACAATTCAAGAGTAAGCCTAAGCCAAATTTAAACGAAATAGAACCTGTTAACTTGGGCAGTGAAGAAGAGATCTGAGAAACCATGTTAAGTGTCCATGCGGATGAAAACACTAAAGACGCCTCGATTCAACTCCTATTAGAATTCAAGGACATATTTGCCTGGTCCTACAAAGACATCCCCGGATTAAGTATGGACTTGGTGGTGCACAAATTGCCCACCTACCCCCGTCATCCGCCAATCCAACAAAAGCAGAGAAAGTTCAAAACGGACATGAGTGACAAAATCAAAGAAGATGTTGCTAAACAACTAAAGGCTAGAGTAATCCGAGTGGTCCAATACACCATCTGGCTAGCCAATGTGGTCCCGGTGCCTAAAAATGACGGAAAGGTCCGAGTATGTGTCGATTATCGGGATCTGAATAAAGCCAGTCCCAAAGATAATTTTCCGCTGCCAAATATACACATCTTAGTGGAAAATTGTGCCAAACATGAGGTGCATTCTTTTGTCGATTGCTATGCCGGATATCACCAGGTGTTGATGGTTGTAGAAGATGCAGAAAAGACAGCCTTCACTACACCCTGGGGAACATACTGTTACCGAGTCATGCCGTTTGGTTTAAAGAACGCTGGGGCTACTTATATGAGGGCCATGACTGCCATATTTCACGACATGATGCATCAGGAGATTGAGGTATACGTGGATGACGTGATCGTTACGTCCAGGACCCAAAACGACCATGTGCAACACTTGAGAAAATTCTTCGAACGCTTGCGCAAGTATAATCTGAAGTTGAACCCAGCCAAATGCGCTTTCGGAGTTCCGTCCGGAAAATTACTGGGATTTATAGTCAGTCGACGGGGCATCGAGCTGGATCCAACAAAGATAAAATCTGTTGGGTAGGTTGAACTACATCAGTAGGTTCATCGCTTAGTTGACCTCAACATATGAGCCTATATTCAAGCTATTGAAAAAATATGCGACCATCAAGTGGACAGACGAATGTCAGGGCGCTTTTGACAAGATCAAAGAATATCTACCAAACCCACCGGTGTTAGTCCCACCAGAACCAGGGAGGCCTTTGTTCCTATACCTGATGGTGCTAGAAAATTCGTTTGGGTGTATTCTCGGGCAACACGATGTGACCGGACGGAAAGATCAAGCCATTTATTACTTAAGTAAGAAATACACAAGCTACGAGGCCAAATACTCTCAAAAGCTCAGACATTATCTGCTGGCTTGCACCACCTACCTAATCACGAGGTTGGATCCTTTGAAGTACATATTCCAAAAGCTAATGCCCACCGGGAGATTATCCAAATGGAAAATCTTGCTCACATAATTTGATATTGTCTATGTCACTCGCACGGCTATAAAAGCCCAAGCATTGGCTGATCATCTAGCCGAAAATCCGGTCGATGACGAATACCAACCTTTAAACACTTATTTTCCAGATGAAGAAATCAATTCCGTTGAAGTAATCTCGGAAGGCGCCGACACTTGGAAAATGTTTTTCGATGGAGCGGCCAACGCGAAAGGTATCGGGATAGGGGCAATTTTGATTTCACCCGCGGGACAACACTACCCAGCCACAGCCCGTCTCCGTTCTTCTTCACAAACTATACTGCCGAATATGAAGCTTGTATAATGGGCATGAACATGGCCCTTGACATGGATGTAAAAGATTTGTTGATCATAGGGGACTCCGATTTGGTCATCAAGCAGGCTCAGGGAGAGTGGGAAACTAGAGATGTCGAACTCCTTCCCTATAGACAGCATGTGAAGAATCTCAGTAAACAATTCAAAACCGTCGAGTTCAGGTATACTCCTCGGTGCCATAACGAGTTAGCAGATGCCTTGGCCACTATAGCTGCAATGCTACCCTATCCAGGTAATGTCCGCATAGACTCGTTGGAGATCCAAATCAAAGAGCGACATGGTTACTGCAACACAGTCGAAGTAGAATCCGACGTCCCACCATGGTATTATGATATTATAAGGTTTTTAAAGACCAAAGAATATCCTGAACAGGCCAACGGAGACCAAAAGAGAACCATCCGAAGGCTCGCCAGCAGTTTCTTCCTAAGTGGGGAAGTACTGTACAAAAGGACACCAGATTTAAATCTGTTAAGATGTGTAGACGCCAAAGAAGCCGAAAAAAACATGGGCGAGGTCCATTCAGGAATATGCGGTTCCCACATGAATGGGTACGTCCTCGCAAAGAAAATCTTGCGGACTGGGTATTATTGGATGACCTTGGAGAAAGATTGCTTCGGTTTCGTCCGGATGTGCCATAAGTGTCAAATACATGGCGACCTAATCCATGCGCCACCTTCAGAACTGCATCCCATGTCAGCACCCTGGCCATTTGTTGCTTGGGGAATGGATGTCATTGGGCCAATCGAGCCAAGGGCCTCAAACGGGCACAGATTCATCTTGGTCGCTATCGACTATTTCACGAAATGGGTCGAGGCCGTCACGTTCAAAGCTGTCACTAAGAAAGTGGTAGTGGATTTCGTGCACACCAATATCATCTGTCGTTTTGGTATCCCGAAAACTATCATCACCGACAATGGCACAAATCTAAACAGTAACTTGATGAGAGAGGTGTGTGAGCAGTTCCAGATAACACACCGCAACTCGACCCCTTACCGACCCAAAGCGAACGGTGCAGTTGAAGCAGCAAACAAGAACATCAAGAAAATTCTCAGGAAAATGATTCAAACATCTAGACAATGGCACGGAAAGTTGCCTTTTGCATTATTAGGATACCGCACGACCGTGCGTACGTCGGTGGGAGCTACCTTTTACCTATTGGTTTATGGCACAGAAGCTGTGATACCCACCGAAGTTGAAGTTCCTTCCCTTTGGGTTATTGTCGAAGCAGAAATTGAAGACAATGAGTGGGTCAAAACCCGACTTAGAGAAATTAGCGCTGATCGATGAAAAAAGAATGGTTGCAGTATGCCATGGACAATTATACCAACAAAGAATGGCCCGCGCTTACAACAAGAAAGTGTGACCTAGGAGCTTCGAGGTAGGGCAACTTATTTTAAGACGTGTCCTCCCACACAACGAAGAAGCGAAAGGAAAATTTGCCCCAAATTGGAAAGGTCCATACATCACAAGGAAATTGCTACCAAAAGGAGCATTATACCTAGGAGACATCGAAGGAAATGGCCCCGAAACGGCTGTCAATCCAGATGCCGTCAAAAGGTACTACGTTTGATCCCCTATATACATCGACAAGTGTTCTCCGGTCGGGATGACGAAGGCTTTACTTCTCGCTACCTAAACACTACTACCTATTTTCAAACCCATTGAGCCGATCACTCTTCTTTGATTACCCTCTTTGGAACCCGAAAATGTTACTAAAAAAAAAACACCAAACCAAAACAAAAACAAGATTTTTGCTTGAACTATATTTGACTTGATTCCGAAAAGATACGTAGGCAACCGCTCCCTGGGGTTCAGTCACACCAAAATAAAAATTGCACATCCCCCCAAGAGTTTAAGCTGGGGCAAATGCTATGATCAGCGACGTTCTCACATGAAAGGTTCCAAAGTTGTAGCTCAATCAAAATTCTTTTCACCAAAAACCCTATTCAAGTCCTTCCAATCAATCGGAAATAGATGTCCAAAATTAGAAAATACAGTTTGATTCGGAGCCGATACAAGCAATGAGAGAAATTAAATGAGAGAGTCTTATCGGTGAAAACCCACCTGGGCACTATAAGGCGATGGTGAGTAGAGAAATTGAAAATGAGAGAGTCTTGTTAGTGAAAACTCGCAAAGAGCACTACAAGGCGACGGTAAGAAGAGAAATGAGAGAGGTTAGTTGGTGAAAACTCGCAAAGGGCGCCACTAATCGAAAAGGATA
>ML431540.1:0-14698 GCA_005239525.1 Nicotiana knightiana
GGGGTGGCAACAGGCATCTCCAGTACCTGTCCCCCAACTAGGACTACTGGCGATTCCCCAACGACTGCTCTAGTAGGTATCTTAACTGCGGCACGTGCTCCTCGTTGGCCTCTGTCTCTGACCCCATCGATATTTGCTTCGGGGTAACATCATCCAGAACCGCCGCTCGTGTCCTCACCATCGGTGAGAGAATGGAACGATAATTTCAAACTTCAAGATCAATGAACTCGCACGATAGGAATGAAGGAAGTGAAATTGTCCTGATAGTCCCGTAGCCTCTTGAAGATAAGTACAGACGTCTCCGTACCGATCCGCAAGACTCTACCAAACCCTCTTATGACTCGTAGCACCTATGAACCTAGAGCTCTGATACCAACTTGTCACGACCCAAATTTNTCTAAATACAACTGTCTAGGAATAAGTAAGTACAGTTGAATAAAAATAAAATAGAAAGGTGACTCCGAAGCCTGCAAACGTAGCAGCAGGTTACCTTGAGTCTCCTCAACATTGATCTGCGCTGCTACCAACAACAATAACCTGAAGCTGGACACAAAAATGTGCAGAAGTGTAGTATGAGCACACCAAAGCGGTGCCCAGTAAGTATCAAGACTAACCTCGATGAAGTAGTGATGAGGACTAGTCAAGACACCACCGGTCTAATAAGTAAAAAGGCATAAATGTATAAACGACCAAAACAACATATCTATCTAAAGATTTTTCAATATAATTAATAATACGATCGAATAATACGGAAGGAAATTCAATAATTACGATCAACAAACAACATAATAGAAATACGCAAAGAGGATGGAAAGAATGCAATCCAAATAGCGAGAATCACAACCCAATAAAAACACTAGCAACTCAGCACTGCATCAGTTTATCTATGTCAGGACTTAGCCAATAAACTCAATAAAACTGGCCAACCTTCAAGTGAAAACCTTTAAATCGTGAGTTTAGTTTTGAAAGCTTTAAAGATATAATTATTTCAGAATAGAGAGATTTCTTCTTTGAAACATACTTTCTCTGAATGTATATTTATATATTTTTATAAAGAAAAATCTTAACAACATAGTCTCTTCAAAATACGTGGTGTTCAAATATACTCTCCCAAATACTGCTCTTTCAGATATCATCAAATACGTGATGTTTAAAATATATTTTTCCAAGTACTGCGCTTACAAATATCATCAAAATACGTGATGTTCAAAATATATCTTCTCAAGTACTGCTCTTTTAAATATCATCAAAATACGTGATGTTCAAAATATATTTTCTCAAGCACTACTCTTTCAAATATCATCATTCTTCAAGACAAATGCTTTTCAAATATACTTTCGAAAAAGAAGTTCTTTAGCCATAACTTTTCCTAGAGATAATTGCTTTTTAACTATACTTTTCAATATATATATTTATATCTTTTGGTCCAAATATCGTCAATCATAACTACCGGAACTCAATCCACCACTCAGAATTTGTCATGCAATGCAGTACAGGGGGAAAGCTCCCGGATCTCTGTCCGTAGTCCCAATTTAAATATGTGATGCAGTACAGGGGGAAAGCTCCCGGATCTCTGTCTGTAGTCCCAATTTAAACATGCAATGCAGTACTGGGGGAAAGCTCCCGGATCTCTGTCCGTAGTCCCAATTTAAATATGTGATGCAGTACAGGGGAAAAGCTCCCGGATCTCTATCCGTAGTCCCAACTTAAATATGTGATGCAGTACAGGGGGAAAGCTCCCGGATCTCTATCCGTAGTCCCAGTTTAAATATGCAATGCAACCACTGAGGAAAACAACCAGAATGCGACAGACACAACATATATTACCACAACCGGCGCGGAAGCAAACAAGACCGAATACAAAGTACGATGAACAAATCAATACAAAGACTTAAACCACAAAAGTGGTAACAACTCGCTCATAAGAAGTAGCCACTGAGAGGAATTCCAAGCACAAAGAGAGAACAACATAACGAGCGGAAGACAAGACAAATATATCAATGATTCTATACATTCAAGTTCGCAACCAAGAAACCAAATCATCCCGGCAAGGGAATCAGCTATAACCAATCTCACTTAGACAATTAGCTTCACCGAATAAACTCAGTTTGAACAATGCTCAGTAAATAGGCAGCATCAAAGAATACCATCAACATGGACGGTCATCAATTAAACCTAAGTAGTACTTAAGAGGAAAATCATTTAAATCACAACGTACGACTCACGGGAATGCTTGAACAACATATAGATATTCCAATTTCTTGTTAGACATTTATAGAGCGAGATTACACTAGTTCTAGTCACATAGGCAGCGTATGAAGGAAGACATAGCATAACGGTAGGAAAAATAAAGTCTTCATTTAAGTTAATTAAGATCATATAAGAAACAAGGAGTTCTAGGCAAGTATTTCTAAATTGCACATGAAGAGATAAGACTAGAAATCAGGAATTCAGATATAACAAGTTCAATTCATATACGGGGAATATAAGGACCCAAAATCCCTAAAAGGGCAATCTATTTGCAAATAAGTTCGAGTACGCACTCGCCACCTCGCGTACGCGGACTACAATCAACATAGAAGACTCAATCCTTAGGGGTCACACAAGGTTAGGCACGATACTTACCTCAAAGACGACAACCAGGTACTCAAAAATAGACTTCTCGGGCGGGAAGGCCTCTGGACGGCTCAAAATCAACTAGAATAACTTCAAAATACATGTAAAACGTATAAGGAACGATTCCGAATAATAAAGTTTCAATCTTTGTAAATTTACAAAAATCGACCCAAAAGTCGACCCCCGGGCCCGCACCTCGGAACCCGACAAATTTTTTGAATTCCGATACGAGTTCACCCATAATAAATTTATCCAATTCCGATAATATTTGGTCATTCAAATCATGAAATTTTATTTTAGAAGTTTTCTTTCAAAACCCACAATCCCCTCAACCTAAAACACAATTTATATGATAAAAACAAGAACTAATTCATAAAATACATTTAATTCTAGTAGAAGAACACTTACCCATTCGATTTGTGTAAAAATCCCTCAAGGAATCGCCCAAAACCGAGTTCCAGAAGTCAAAGTATGTTTAAAATGGTGTGACCCCCGATTTTGGAAACTTACAATCTACCCAAGCTTTTAAAGCATCACGATCGCGGGGATCGAGGCGCGATCGCGTTGAAGGAAAATGAAGCTGGCTTAAAATGCTCTACGCGATCGCGGAACAGCTTATGCGATCGCGTATAAGGAGTAAGTTGGCTTCTGCGATCGCTGACCAACTATTGTAATCGCAGTGAAGGAAATTACTAGGTGATTCAGACACACTATGCGATCGCGGATCCTTCTATGCGATCTCATAGAAGGAAACCAGATGACAATTTTCAGCAGTTCAAAATAGGGAAAATGGACCCGGAACCTATCCGAAACACACCCGACGCCCCCCGGGACCCTTTCCAAATGCACAAACAAGTCTTATAACTTAATACGGACTCGCTCGAGGTTCCAAATCACATAAAATAACACTAAAACGACGAATCAAACCAAAAATAAATGAAATTTCTCAAAACTTCTTTAAACATCAATTTTTGCATTAAGGTCCAAATCACGTCAAACTAAGTGTGTTTCTTACCAAATTTCACAGATAGCACATATAAGACATATCGAACCTGTACCGGGCTTCAGAACCATGATACGGGCCCGATATCACAGGTTTCACCTCAAATTTCATTTTCAAAAACCTTTATATTTTTCAGAAAATAATTTTCTTAAAAAATTCATTTCTTGGACTTGGGACCTTGGAATTCGATTCCGGCCATATGCCCAAGTCCTTTATTTTCCTACGGTCTCTCCGCGATCGCCAAATCACGGGTCCGGGTCCGTTTACCAAAAAGGTTTACTAAAGTAAACTTTATTCAAATTTCGAATACAAAATTATTATTTTTATCAGTTTTTCACATAAAGGCTTCCCGGCTACAAGCCCGGACTGCGCACGCAAATCGAGGTGAGATAGAAGGAGGTTTTCACGACCTCAAAACACATAATTAAATAGAAATATACGGGATGACCTTTTGGGTCATCACAGTATGTCCAAAATATGAATTTATAAATATAGTTATCAAAAATTTATTATTGTCTCTATACCAATATATATCATAATAAAAATAATTATATTATTTGTATATCACGGTGTATAACATGTTAAATAATATATATATAGATATTATAAATTTATTTTTCTTCTTTGAGTATATTAAAAATTATTTTCCATCTGTCACGACCCAATTCCGGAGTCGTGATAGAGCCTGTCGCGGAACCAGGCAAGCCACCCATTTTATCTAAGCTAAACGCAATTACCAATAATATATCGTTCTTAACAAGTCTTTGGATAATAATAATAATAAATCAGAATTTGGAAACAATTTTATGAAAATCAAACCCAAATCCTACAAACTCCGGATCCAGTGTCACACAGTCATGAGCTGCTAGTACTTAATACAACCACAAAGAAATGACCAACATAGTCTGAAAATAAATACGACAGGTTGAAAAGGAAGAGAAGACGAGATCACGGTCGCCAGCTGCTACCTCGTCAACTCTGATGAAAACTGCTGCTACTCACTGACCAGAGCTGAATCCCGTTGTACCTGGATCTGCACACAAGGTGCAGGGGGTAACGTGAATACACCAACACAGTAGTAATGAAACCAAACTGCGGGCTGAGAGGTAGTGACGGACTAAACCTCCGATAATTCGAACAACAATATATAACTTGGAAATGACAGTAATATATCAGAAAATAAACAAGATGCATCAATTTGTGTCTGTAGCCCTGCATACTAGCATGAATTCATATAGAATCAAAAATGATGTGTACTCAGTAATCAAACTCTCATAAGGTGGTCCACTCAGTACTAGAATACGGCCTTCCGGCCCAGGGAAAGTCCATCCCGAATATTACATAAACACAAGTGACACAGTCACCTAGTACTGAGGAAAAAGGCCGATCCATCCCCACGGAGAAGATCCATCTCCGGAACATAAGACTCGGACAAGATCCATGTCCAGGGAAGATCCATCCCTCACATAACGTCAGCTTCGGACAAGATCCATGCCTAGGGAAGATCCATCCCTCAATATCTGTGCGCTCACTGGGGGTGTAAAGGCTCCGGAGGGGCTCCTATAAGACCAATCGCTATATCAAGCCAACGAAGGCATGATTCCAGGGTCGCTGCGGTGTGCAGCCCGACCTCATAACTGTCTCAAAACCAAGCTTCAAGCCTCACTCAGTCAGTACCTTCTAGTGTCATCACAATGCTCTAATATATGAAAATCAGCCCAAACCAATGATGATATAGAATAAACTAGCAACTTACGAGACTGAGGCATGAAACATATACTATAACAGGACTTAGTACATGAAAACAATAATCATAAATAGAGACAACAATAATCGACCGTTCCGGTCTGAAAATATCGGCGTGAAGCCTTAACATTTATACTTAGCATGATTTCTATTGCGTTCAAGGTAAATTCCACCTTCACAGTACAAATATCAACCTGAGGTAAACATTAGACAGTGCCATGGGATGAGCCAGGCTACCAATATTCGGTGTACGCCTGCATGCCCATCACTTGGCAAGTGCGTCACCTTAATTAACATCAAATATCAAATAGTTTGGGGTTTCGAACCCTCAGTTCCAAGTTTGGAAGTGTTACTTACCTCAAAACCTGCTAATATACTGCTCTGCAGTGCCCTTGCCTCTAAATTCGGCCTCCGAGTGCTCTAAATCTGCCAACAATCAGATGTATATCATTAGAATATGCTAGGGAACTAATCCCAATCGAAATGTATCAAAAATACTCAAAAATCCCGAAATTGGTCAAACCCGACCCCCGGGACCACGTCTCGGAACTCAATAAAATTTACACCACAAGAAACCTCGTCCTCCCACGAGTCTATACATACCACGAAAATTGAATTCGGTGTCCAAATGACCCCTCAAATCCCCATTTTAAAGCCTCTTAATCCCAAGCCCTAATTACCCAATTTGCACTGGATTTTCCCTAATTTTCCACCATAAATCCGACCTTTAATCACATATAAATGAGTTTAGAGTCCAAAAACCTTACCTCAATGAAGAACTATCGAATCCCTTCTTCAAAACCCTTCAAAAGCTTCAAACCCGGATGAAATATTGAGAAAGATGGCTAAAATTCGCGAAGGCACCCTTTTATACTTTCTGCAAAGTGGTTCCGCATTTGCGACCACTTACTCGCACCTACGGAACCGCACATGCGGATCCCAGGTGCGCACCTGCGGAAAATCCGAAGGACCTCAACTTCCGCACCTGCGATCGACCTCCCGCACCTGCGGTCTCGCAGGTGCGACAATTAACTCGCACCTGCAGACTCTTCTCACTCAACCAAACTTCCGCACCTGCGGTTCTATGTCCGCTCCTGCGGAACCGCACCTGCGGCTCTCCATCCGCAGGTGCGAAAACACTAGTAACAACAACATCAGCAATATCAAAACCATTCCAATCTCCCGGTTAACCACCCGAAACCATCCCGAGCCCCTCGGGACCCCAACCAAACATACCAAAGCATAATATATGATCATTAAAACTTAGTCGAGCCTTTGAAACATCAAACACAACATCAAAACCCCCAAAACACATCGAATTCAAGCCTATGAACTTTGAATTTTCTTAATTCCACCAACGATGCCGAAACTACCCAAAACAACTCCGATTGACCTAAAATTTTGCAGACATATCCAAAATGACATTACGAACCTGTTCCAACTGTCGGAATTCCATTCCGACCCTGATAACCTATTTTCCACTACCAACCGAAAATCGCCAAAAACTAACTTTCACCAATTCAAGCCTAATTCTACACCGGACATCACAAAATATTCCGAACACACTCATAAGTCCCAAATCACCTAATGAAGCTATCTGAGCCATAAAATCTGCATTCCGAGGTCGTTTCCCAATTACTCAACTCTCAGTTGACTTTTCTCATTATAAGGCTATCTTTAAAGGCTACATGACTGAACTCTCACTACAACCGTTCGATTTCAAGCCTATCGACTCTAACACATCAATAACAGAATAACCAACCTATGACAAGTCAATAACAACAATTATAATACAGTTTCTACATAACGACGGATCGGGTCGTTACATTCTCCTCCTCTTAAACAAACGTTCTTCCTTGAACGGGTCTAGAAACATACCTAAAGTCTCAAACAAGTGAGGATATCTTCTCCGCATCTCCCACTCGGTCTCCCAAGTAGCCTCCTCCACTGGCTGACCTCTCCACTGCACCTTCACTCAAGCTATCTCCTTTGACCTCAACTTTCTGACCTCGCAAGCCAAAATAGCCACTGGCTCCACCTCATAAGACATATCATCTTCGAGCTGAACTGTGCTGAAGTCTAACACAAGAGACGGGTCACCAGCATATTTTCTGAGCATCGACACATGAAATACCGAATGAACACTAGATAGACTTGGTTGCAAGGCAAGTCTATAAGCCACCTCTCCAACCTTCTGAATCACCTCTAAAGGACCAATAAACCGCGGACTTGGATTTCCTCTCTTTCCGAACCTCATAACACCCTTCATGGGTGATACCTTCAGCAGTACCTTATCCCCTTCCATAAAAGACACATCCTGAACCTTCCGGTTCGCAGAACTCTTCTGTCTAGACTGCGCCGTGCGAAGTCGCTCCTGAATCAACTTCACCTTCTCCAATGCATCCTGAATCAAATTTGTACCCAATAATTTAGCCTCACCAGGCTCGAAACAACCAACCAAAGATCTACACCTCCTACCATATAAAGCCTCATACGGGGCCATCTGAATACTGGACTGGTAGCTGTTATTATATGCAAACTCCGCTAGTGGCAGGAATTGATCCTATGAACCACCAAAATCAATCACACAAGCCCGTAACATGTCCTCCAAAATCTGAATAGTCTGTTCCGACTGCTCGTCGGATTGCGGGTGAAATGCAGTGCTTAACTCTACATCAGTACCCATGCCCCTCTACACGGCCCTCCAAAACTGAGATGTGAATTGAGTACCTCTGTCAGAAATAATAGAAACCGGAACTCCATGCAATCGGACAATCTCCTTAATGTAAATACCAGCTAACCGCTCTGAAGTATAAGAAGTGATGACAGGAATGAAGTGCGCGGACTTGGTCAATCTATCTACAATGACCCAAACAACATCAAAACCCTTCGAAGTTCGTGGAAGCCCAACTACAAAGTTCATGGTAATGCGCTCCCACTTCCATTCCGGAATATCTAACCTCTGAAGTAATCCACCTGGTCTCTGGTGCTCATACTTGACCTGCTGGCAGTTGAGACACCGTGCTACATACTCAACAATATCTCTCTTCATCCGCCTCCACCAATACTGCTGTCTCAGATCCTGGTACATCTTCGCGGCACCCAGATGAATAGAATACCGCGAACTGTGAGCCTCTACTAATATCAACTCTCGAATACCATCCACATTGGGCACGCAAATACGTCCTTGCATCCTCATAACTCGGTCATCACCAATAGTCACATCCCGGGCATCACCCCGACGAACTCTATCCTGAAGAACTAACAAGTGGAGGTCATAATACTGTCGTTCCTTAATCTGGACAAATAAAGAAGACTAAGAAGCCATGCTAGATACCACCCGCGCAGGGTCTGACAAATCCAATCTCACAAACTGTCCCGCTAAAGCCTGAACATCAAGTGCTAACGGTCGCTTTGCTGCTGAAAGGTAAGCTAGGCTCCCCAAACTCTCGGCTTTGCGACTCAAGGCATCGACCACTACGTTGGCCTTCCCCGGGTGATACAAAATAGTTAAGTCATAGTCCTTAAGAAGCTTTAACCATCTCCTCTGATGCAAATTCAAGTCCTTCTGCCTTAGCAGATATTGCAAGCTACGATGATCAGTGAAAATCTCACACTGTACCCCATACAAGTAATGTCACCAAATCTTTAAGGCATGAACTACGGCAGCTAACTCAAGATCGTGCACTGGATAATTATTCTCGTGCACCTTCAACTGTTTGGACGCGTAGGCAATCACCCGTCTGTCCTACATCAAAAATGCTCCCAATCCAACTCTAGAAGCATCACAATAGACTGTGTAAGAACCCGAACCCGTAGGCAATACCAATATCGGAGCTGTAGTCAATGCTGACTTGAGCTTTTGAAAGCTCTCCTCGCACTCATCGGACCATCTGAATGGAGCACCCTTCTGGGTCAATCTGGTCAAAGGTGAATCAATAGAAGAAAATCCCTCCACAAAGCGAAGGTAATAACCTGCCAAACCCAGGAAACTCCTAATCTCCGTAGCTGAGGACGGTCTGGTCCAACTCTGCACCGCTCTATCTTCTTCGGGTCCACCTGAATACCACTAGACACTACGTGACCCAAGAAAGCTACCGAACCAAGCCAAAACTCACATTTGGAGAACTTTGAATAAAGCTTCTCCTCCCTCAATCTCTGCAACACAACCCTCAATGCTGAGCGCGCTCCTCCTGGCTACGAGAGTACACAGGATGTCATCAATGAACACAATAACAAATGAATCAAGGTAAGGCTGAAACACGCTGTTCATCAAATGCATGAATGTGGCTGGGGCATTGGCCAGCCCAAAAGACATAACCAGAAACTCATAGTGGCCATATCTGGTCCTGAAAGCAGTCTTCGAAATATCAGAATTCCGAATCTTCAGCTGATGGTACCCAGACCTCAAGTCGATCTTGGAGAAAACCCTAGCTCCCTGAAGCTGATCAAACAAGTCATCAATACGGGGCAAAGGATACCAGTTCTTCACCGTAACCTTGTTCAGCTGCCTATAGTCAATGAACATACGCATGGATCCATCCTTCTTCTTTACGAACAACACCGATGCACCCCAAGGCGACGCACTAGGCCGAATGAACCCCTTATCTAGGAGTTCCTGAAGTTGTTCCTTCAATTCCTTCAACTCTGCTGGGGCCATGCTGTAAGGGGGAATATAGATAGGCTGGGTATCTGGAAATAAGTCAATACCAAAATTAATGTCCCTGTCAGGTGGCATGCCTGGCAGGTCTGCTGGGAAAACGTTCGGGACCTCACGGACTACAGGAACAGAATCAATAGAAGGAGTCTCACTACTAACATCCCTCACAAAGGCCAGATAAGACTCACACCCCTTCCCAATCATACGCTGAACCTTCAGAAAGCAAATCACCCTGCTAGGCACATACTCCACTGAACCTCTCCACTCAATTCTCGGAAATCCAGGCATAGCTAAGGTCACGGTCTTGGCGTGACAGTCAAGAATCGCATGGCATGGAGATAGCCAATCCATGCCCAAAATCACATCGAAGTCAACCATGCTAAGAAATAATAGATCTGCCCGGGTCTCGCGACCCCCAATAGATATAATACAAGACCGGTACACCCGGTCTACCACAACAGTATCCCCCACCGGAGTCGACACATGAATAACTGAAAACAAAGACTCACAGGGCGTATCCAAGAAATGTGAAAAGTATGAAGAAACATATGAATAAGTAGAACCAGGATCAAATAATACCGCAACATCCCGGTGACAGACTGAGATAATACCTGTAATCACTGCATCTGAAGCTATGGCATCTAGTCTGCCCGTAAGTGCATAGAAACGGGCCTGTCCTCCACCTGACCGACCTCCCCCTCTGGAGCAGCCTCTGACTGACTGACCTCTACCCCTAGCTTCCTGAGCGGGTGGTATAGAAACTAGTGCTGAAGCTGGAGGCTGGCTCCTGTGCTGAAATGAACTACCAGAAAGGCTGGGATAATACCTCTTGATGTGACCCGGATCCCCATACTCAAAGCAACCCCTCTCAACAAATGACGGTGGGGACTGAAGGGAACCCCTGGAACCAGAGTAGCTGCTAGAAGAACCATGTGTTGAGGAACCCTGAACTGATGGTGGACAGGATGAGCTCTGGGCTGGAAGTGCACTAAATGAGGAACGGCCCGGATGAGAGATACGGGGACCGTGTCCTGGTGAACCACCACTGTAAACTAGACGAGCTAGCTGAGGAGGCCTGAATGGTCTGCCTCTACTGTGCTGAGACTGACCTCCTGAGTGATCACCACTATAACTACCAGAACCTCGAGGCCTCTTGGCCTCTCTCTCAACACGCTCCTGGCGGCGCACTGACTCAATCTCCCTGGCTATGTCAACTACCTCCTCAAAAGAAGCACCGGATACCCTCTCCCTGGTCAGAAAAATCCGTAGTTGATAAGTGAGACCATCAACGAATCTCTGAATCCTCTCTCTCTCTGTGGGAACTAGCCAGATGGCATGACGGGCTAACTCAGAGAACCTCATCTCATACTGTGTCACGGTCATGTCTCCCTGACGCAACTGCTCGAACTCTCTGTGCAGCTCCTCTCTACGAGACTGTGGTATATACTTCTCCAGAAAGAGAATGGAGAACTGGTGCCATGTAAGGGGCACCGCATCAGCGGGTCTACGCCTCTCATAGGCCTCCCACCAAGCAAGTGCAGCTCCTGAAAACTGGAATGTAGTGAATGGAACCCGACTGGCCTCTAATATCCCTACGGTACGTAGTATCCTCTGACACTTGTCCAAGAAGTCCTGGGCATCCTCGCCCTCTATACCACTAAAATTCGGAGGCTGGAGTCTATTGAACCTCTCCAACCTATGCTGCTCATCATCAGCTAAAACTAGGACCATATAATCCTGTACTGGAGCAATCTGCTGCACTGGGGCTGCCCCAGGTGTCTGAAGTCCTTGGTGACCTGCTCAGGTGTCCGGCAGCTGGAGTCTGGATGCCTCCCCCGGCCTGAGAAGTAGTAGCAGTAGTGGACATAGCGACGGACTGTGCCAAGTTGGTGCATACCGTCAAAATCTGGGCTAGGGTCTCCTGAAGACCCGAAATCACAATGGGAACTGCTGGTGCCTGAGTCTGCCCCGCTGGAATCTCAGCTGCGGGGACCTGATCCTGGGCAATGGGAGGGTCCACAAGTGCTGCCCCGGCTGCTGTGCGGGCTGCACCCCTCCCTCTACGACGACCTCGACCACGACCTCGACCTCGGGCTGGTCCTGCTAGTGTCTGGTCACCACTATCGGTAGCACGAGTCCTCACCATCTGTGAGAGAATGAAAACAACAGAAGTTTAGTTTCAGAGTTCAATAAAGTCGCACGACAAAATTCAAAGATGTGGGACTTTCCTAAGGGTTCTGTAGCCTCTCGAAGATAAGTACAGACGTCTCCGTACCGATCCGCAAGACTCTACTAAACCTGCTCATGAATGATGAGACCCATTTAACCTAGGGCTCTGATACCAACTTGTCACGACCCAATTCCGAAGTCGTGATGGCGCCTGTCATAGAACCAGGCAAGCCACCCATTTTATCTAAGCTAAACGCATTTACCAATAAAATATCCTTCTTAACAAGTTTGGGGATAATAATAATAAATCAGAATTTGGAAACAATTTTATGAAAATCAAACCCAAATCCTACAAACCCCGAATCCAGTGTCACACAGCCATGAGCTGCTAGTACTTAATACAACCAAAAAGAAATGACCAACATAGTCTGAAAATAAATACGACATGTAGAAAAGGAAGAGAAGACGAGATCACGGTCGCTAGCTGCTACCTCGTCAACTCTGATGAAAACTGCTGCTACTCACTGACCAGAGCTGAATCCCGCTGTACCTGGATCTGCACACAAGGTGCAGGAGGTAACGTGAGTACACCAACTCAGTAGTAATAAAAGCAAACTGCGGGCTGAGAGGTAGTGACGGACTAAACCTCCGATAATTCGAACAAAAGTATATAACTTGGAAATGACAGTAATATATCAGAAAATAAACAAGATGCATCAATTTGTGTCTGTAGCCCTGCTACTAGCAGGAATTCATGCAGAATCAAGAATGATGTGTACCCAGTAATCAAACTCTCATAAGGTAGTCCACTCAGTACTAGAATACGGCCTTTCGACCCAGGGAAAGTCCATCCCAGATATTACATAAACACAAGTGACATAGTCACCTAGTACCGAGGAAAAAAGGCCGATCCAGTCCCAGAGAGAAGATCCATCTCCGGAACATAAGACTCGGACAAGATCCATGTCCAGGGAAGATCCATCCCTCACATAACGTCAGCTTCGGACAAGATCCATGCCCAGGGAAGATCCAACCCTCAATATCTGTGCGCTCACTGGGGGTGTAAAGACTCTGGAGGGGCTCCTATAAGCCCAAGCGCTATATCAAGACAACGAAGGCATGATTCCAGGGTCGCTGCAGTGTGCAGTCCGACCTCATAACTGTCTCAAAACCAGGCTTCAAGCCTGACTCAGTCAGTACCTTCCAGTCTCACTCATAATGCTATAACATATGAAATTGGCCCAAACCAATGATAATATAGAATAAACTAGCAACTTACGAGACTGAGGCATGAAACATATACTATAACAGGACTGAGTACATGAAAACAATAATCATAAATAGAGACAGCAATAATCGACCGTTCCGGTCTGANAGTACAAATATCAACCTGAGGTAACCATTAGACAGTGCCATGGGATGATCCAGGCAACACATATTCGGTGTATGCCCGCATGCCCGTCACTTGGCAAGTGCGTCACCTTAATTAACATCAAATATCAAATAGTTTGAGGTTTCGAACCCTCAGTTCCAAGTTTGGAACCGTTACTTATCTCAAATCGGCTAATATACTACTCCGCAGTGCCCTTGCCTCTAAATTCGGCCTCCGAATGCTCCAAATCTACCAACAATCAGATGTATATCATTATAATATGCTAGGGAACTAATCCCAATCGAAATGTATCAAAAATACTCAAAATTCCCGAAATTGGCCAAACCGACCCTCGGGCCCACGTCTCGGAACTAAATAAAATTTACACCACAAGAAATCTCGTCCTCCCACGAGTCTATACATACCAAGAACACTGAATTCGGAGTCCAAATGACCCTACAAATTCCCATTTTAAAGCCTCTTAATCCCAAGCACTAATTACCCAATTTGCACTGATTTTTCCCTAATTTTCCACCATAAATCCGACCTTTAATCACATATAAATGAGTTTAGAGTCCAAAAACCTTATCTCAATGAATAACTATCGAATCCCCTCTTCAAAACCCTTCAAAAGCTTCAAACCCGGATGAAATATTGAGAAAGATGGCTAAAATTCGCGCGCTTTTATACTTTCTGCCCAGTTGTTTCACTCCTGTGACCACTTAATCGCACATGCGGAACCGCACCTGCGGATCCCAGGTGCGCACCTACGGAAAATTCCAAGGACCTCAACTTCCGCACTTGCGATCGACCTCCCGCACCTGCGGCCTCGCAGGTGCGGCAATTAACTCGCACCTGCGGACTCTTCTCACTCAGCCAAACTTCCGCACCTGCGGTGCCATGTCCGCTCCTGTGGAACCGCACCTGCGGCTCCCCATCCGCAGGTGCGAAAACACCAGTAACAACAACATCAACAATATCAAAACCATTCCAAACTCCCCGTTAACCACCTGAAACCATCCCGAGCCCCTCGGGACCCCAACCAAACATACCAACGCATCATATATGATCATTCAAACTTAGTCGAGCCTTCGAAACATAAAACACAACATCAAAACCCCAAAAACACATC
>ML431540.1:14750-38368 GCA_005239525.1 Nicotiana knightiana
GCTATAACATATGAAATTGGCCCAAACCAATGATAATATAGAATAAACTAGCAACTTACGAGACTGAGGCATGAAACATATACTATAACAGGACTGAGTACATGAAAACAATAATCATAAATAGAGACAACAATAATCGACCGTTCCGGTCTGAACATATCGGCGTGAAGCCGTAACATTTATACTTAGCATGATTTCTATTGCGTTCAAGGTAAATGCCACCTTCAAGTACAAATATCAACCTGAGGTAACCATTAGACAGTGCCATGGGATGATCCAGGCAACACATATTCGGTGTATGCCCGCATGCCCGTCACTTGGCAAGTGCGTCACCTTAATTAACATCAAATATCAAATAGTTTGAGGTTTCGAACCCTCAGTTCCAAGTTTGGAACCGTTACTTATCTCAAATCGGCTAATATACTACTCCGCAGTGCCCTTGCCTCTAAATTCGGCCTCCGAATGCTCCAAATCTACCAACAATCAGATGTATATCATTATAATATGCTAGGGAACTAATCCCAATCGAAATGTATCAAAAATACTCAAAATTCCCGAAATTGGCCAAACCGACCCTCGGGCCCACGTCTCGGAACTAAATAAAATTTACACCACAAGAAATCTCGTCCTCCCACGAGTCTATACATACCAAGAACACTGAATTCGGAGTCCAAATGACCCTACAAATTCCCATTTTAAAGCCTCTTAATCCCAAGCACTAATTACCCAATTTGCACTGATTTTTCCCTAATTTTCCACCATAAATCCGACCTTTAATCACATATAAATGAGTTTAGAGTCCAAAAACCTTATCTCAATGAATAACTATCGAATCCCCTCTTCAAAACCCTTCAAAAGCTTCAAACCCGGATGAAATATTGAGAAAGATGGCTAAAATTCGCGCGCTTTTATACTTTCTGCCCAGTTGTTTCACTCCTGTGACCACTTAATCGCACATGCGGAACCGCACCTGCGGATCCCAGGTGCGCACCTACGGAAAATTCCAAGGACCTCAACTTCCGCACTTGCGATCGACCTCCCGCACCTGCGGCCTCGCAGGTGCGGCAATTAACTCGCACCTGCGGACTCTTCTCACTCAGCCAAACTTCCGCACCTGCGGTGCCATGTCCGCTCCTGTGGAACCGCACCTGCGGCTCCCCATCCGCAGGTGCGAAAACACCAGTAACAACAACATCAACAATATCAAAACCATTCCAAACTCCCCGTTAACCACTCGAAACCATCCCGAGCCCCTCGGGACCACAACCAAACATACCAACGTATCATATATGATCATTCAAACTTAGTCGAGCCTTCGAAACATCAAACACAACATCAAAACCCCAAAAACACATCGAATTCAAGCCTATGAACTTTGAATTTTCTTAATTCCACCAACAATGCCGAAACTACCCAAAACAACTCCGATTGACCTGAAATTTTGCAGACATATCCAAAATGACATTACGAACCTGTTCTAACTATCGGAATTCCATTCCGACCTCGATAGCCTATTTTTCACTGCCAACCGAAAATCGCAAAAAATTAACTTTCGCTAATTCAAGCCTAATTCTACACCGGAAATCACAAAATATTCTGAACACACTCCTAAGTCCCAATTCACCTAACGAAGCTATCCGAGCCATAAAATGTGCATTCCGGGGTCGTTTCCCAATAAGTCAACTCTCAGTTGACTTTTCCCATTATAAGGCCATCTTTAAAGGCTACATGACTGAACTCTCACTGAACCATTCGATTTCAAGCCTATCGACTCTAACACATCAATAACAGAATAACCAACCTATGACAAGTCAATAACAACAATTATAATGCAGGTTCTACGTAACGACGGACCGGATCGTTACACCATCTTTGTATATCAAAAATGTATATTAAAAATTTATTTACTCCCATAATTATATTTATTATTTTATATTTTAGAACTTGCTCTAAACTTATATATATTGCTACAGTGGAAAATACAAATAAATCCAGAAAAGGAATATAAAGAGGTTTTGGAGAAATTTTCAGATACTTTTAAAAGAAAATAAACTTATTTTTTAGGAAGATGGCTGCAACCAGTTAGAAGAGAAAGAGTTTTTTTTTTATATAAAAACTAATGAGAACAAATGAATAAGGCACCAATTATGGAAAAGGGAGATAAGAGTACTGAGTACGTTTTGGAAGAAGATATGGAATGTAGAAGACGAAATACAATTACTTTATTTGCGTGATGCACAATGAAGAATTGGAGAAAATAGAGAGAGAGAGAGAGAGCGCGGTTCTAAATATTTTTTTGTTATTTTTAAGGAAAATAAATTTGGTTATTTGGTGTCAATTATTTTGGGCTTCTATTGCCAAACCTAATACAAAACAAAAAAATTACCAATTCTCCTTATATGTTGTCATACCATATCATTTTTTTAAAATTTTAAAAGGATAAATTACAAAATTGATCAGTCGGTTAAAGCGAGTCACATTCGCTAGCCAAAAGGCATGCATATATATATATATAATTTTTTTTTTTTTTTTTTCGAATTATTTTTACTCCTAAGCGGTTCTTGTCAACCTAGACATATATTGCAGTGTCCCTAGATCATCTAGATTTATAGATACTCCTAACTTAGCCTTTTATATATATATATGGGGTTAAGTGAGAAATACCCGTATGAGATACACAAGTTTTGCATTCATTTATTTATTTAAACACAGGATGCGAAAGTTTTGCATCAGAATGTAGTTATGATGTCTAAGCTTTTAACAATCGGTGACGACCGAATCTTGTATTTGACCAATAAGGATCGTATTAGGATATTTGGTCACCCGATTTCCCCTCGCTAAATGCCCTTTTTCTTTTTCTTGTAGTGACACTTGAGATTAAGATACCTAGTCAACTATCATGTCTCTTTTTTAAAGAATTAACCCAAATGGCTGCCTACCTAATCTCTTAAACTTAAATAGCTAGCTGATGTATTATATATGTAAAATTCATGTATAATATATGTATATAATCATTGTATAATATATGTATGCCGGCAAGAAAAAATAAACATTGAATCTGGCCAGCTATTGTGTAACTATCCCTTTTTTTTTAAAGAATTAACCCAAATAGCTGCCCAATTAATCTCTTAAACTACAAATAACCAGCAAATATATAATATATGTAGAATTCATATATAATATATATATATATATAAAATCATTATATAATGTATGTATACTATACTAATTTTCCAAGACAAATTTTACATAATTGAACAGGCATTAGGGTTTTCATCACTAAACATAGAAGTGAATATCTCAGAAGGGGTATTATTTGGAATTTGAAGAGCTTGAGGATCAATCTTCACATAACCAGTAGGTGCCTTCTTGTCATATACTCCAACAGCATAAGGATTTGATACTAAATTATATTTAACATATGGCCACATTTCAGCTTTCTTTCCAGTTTTCTGTACTTTCTTTAACACCTTGTTTTTTTCTACATAGCCAGTCACTGTCACCCTGCTATCTTTTCTGTTTATTTCCACTGATTTCACGCCTAAAAGATAAATATAGAAGAAAAAATAAGTTTTAATCTAAATGGGAATCATGTATTGTAAGGTGGCGGAGTCAGAAATTTTCGCTAAGGGATATCAATTAAGGGATTCAATATATAATATACGTGCATTTTTTTTAACATGTAACAACACATAATTTTCCAGCGAAGGGGTATCAGTTGACATCCACTAGTATGATAGATATATATATTGCTCGAACTCGCCAAAAATTAATATGGTCGCATTCATATCGAATCCTCCCAAATGTACTATTTTGAGTAAATCCAAACGTACTCATCAATAGTTTTGAAGAATTCGAACAACAAAGTAAATTAACCTAGGGAGTGAGTAGAATATGATAAAGGACATTGTAGCTATCATAAGAAGTAGCCAATAATAAATATGAAAAAGCAAGTTTGTGATTGTAAATAAAAGGGCCTATATATTGTTTATTTTTTTCTTATTGGAAATGTCTATTTAATTTTGTTTGTTGAGAACACGACGTACATTTATGAAAGATGTGTGTGTATAGCACCAAAATAATACTCTTTCCCGTTCATAATAAGTGATCAATTTGCTTTTTTATTTTGGTCTAAAATAAGTGTTCATTTATATAATCAGGAAAAAATTCAATTTGTTTTTCCAAAATTACCCTTATGTACGTATCCCTAAAAAGTCTTTACTCCTCACATTAACTATGCTGCAATATTTAATTAAGGGTAATTTAGTCATACTAACTATTTTTGTCTAGAATTTTATATTTCCTTAATGTGTGTGCCAAAGCCAAATTGGTCAGTTATTGTGGACCGGAGGAAGTAGTTATAGAAAAAGTTACTAATATACCCAATAATATCCCACACCGTTGGGTCTGTGGAGGACAGTAATAGAAAAAGTTGATGGGTGAAAAAGTAAAAACCAGAAGTACCAAGAACCTAGACAATTTAAGAAGAATTAAGCCGTTCACCTAATAACTTAAACTAAAAATAATCGATGGAAGTATAATTTAACCGATGGAGGTATAATATACTCATAATCCTCCTATTCCAGAAAATTTTGAGACAAACATTCACATTATAAAGAAGGATACATAAAAGGCTGAACTAATTAATTTTAATCGAGAATCAAACAAATATTTTAAGAGTTTAATTTCCATACACTAATATATGAAAATATTTTTACATTTTTAAGTTCACCTTAAAAATTATTACAGATAACTGTTCATAAAAAATCAAATTAATAACTTATAGAGAACAAAACAATTAACCTACAAATAGGTTAAAATATGAGAGGATGAACCTTTAATGGAGGAAACAGCATTTCTGACTTTCCTTTCACAGCCATCGCAGTCCATTTTTACCTTTATTTCAACTGTCTGAAAATTGTTATACAAAATGAGATAAAATAAAGATTATCCAATTAAACATAAATATTACTATCATCCGATCAAAGATACAAAACCAACAACTATTATTATTACGCGTTAATATCAAACAAGTTAAGGTCGGCTATGCATGCACATATACCTCATTGATCATGTTTTTTTATATTTACGCTCATATCATACCATATGATATAAGAAAGGGTTTCGCCAACAGACGGCGAAATTACTTTAAAAATAAAATATCATACCAACATTATACCGATGTAAGAAAAATAATACTATCAAAAGATAAAGATATAGATAAAATGAGGAGTAAATTAAACAAGCGCACCTGCATGGTTTTGTGTTTTTTGCTCTTTCTTTTACTTGAAACTTCACATATTTCTGATATATGATACATAAACCCCATTTTTTTGTTTAAATTATTCCCTTTTCTATTTTCTGGAAGAAGATATATGGCTAACTTGGTTCTATAATGTTCCTATATTTATACCAAAAGTTTTGTGGAAGAAGACTTTGAGAAGAGGAGTTGTATACAGGTTGTATTTGTTTAAAAATAAAACATATAAACTCAAGAAAATGACATGCTTCTCCTTGACCAAAAAAAAAAAAAAAAAAAAAAAAAGACTTGTCTCTCTGCTAATCATGCGATGGACGCAGAGCGGAGCTAGTGTATTGATCACATCTAACTCTAGTCCTAAAAAGAATAAACGGTCGTTGCAAATATAATTCGGTCTAAAAGTTCGGAATCGAATCCGACAGAGAACTAAGGTTTCGCCATAATTATTCAATATCGCTAAGAAGACAAGATCGAATAAATTTCTAAGTTATAAAGATTAAGATTCTTATATCTAACTAATTAACTAAGAAACTAAAGTAGTAAATTAACAACTAAAGATACTAAGGGTTGGAGATTAAATTTAGGAGGTCTAGCGTTATGATTTTCCCAAATGTTGGAATCCTTCCCGTTATGTTCCATACAATTTCGCCTATCTATTCTCTACTGATCATGAGCACTTTAGGTGCCGTAATTCTCTTTCGAGCAACTACAATAATTTATTAGGCATATTCTCTCGAACTACGCTAGTTGGCTTTATCTAACCGCTCACTATGACTGCCTCAAGGCTTTGTTATTTCTAAACTTACCTTTAAACTCGCTGTATTGATTTTTCACATACGCTAGGAGTGACGTTTTTCAACAACCACCTAAATATGTATCCTTTCTCAAGCAACACACAATAAATAGGCACAGTCAATCGATGACCATTCAATCAACAACAATAAACACGTAGTTGAATAAGTAGAGAAATCCAGCGGCTCAATTATATAAAAACATAACAATGATTTATCCTACAAAAGGTTCCATCAAAACCCTAGATAACAAATTAGCTATTCATAATAGTACGTAAAACTACAATACTAAAAGTCATAACCAACAATGAAAAATAGGAAGAGGAAGGAAAAACCCGTAGAAGAATTCTCCGCCTTGCTCCTATTGTGTCTCTGCCTCCTTAGGTCGAATATGTGTCAAAAGTCACAAAAATAACGTTTTTCTATGTATATATACTAAGTAGGTCGGACCCAAATAATTATACCTTCTCCTACGCCAAAAAGGATAATTTTCCAAGTTAGTACGTCCGCGACCGCGGACTCAACCGCGGTCGGGCGCGGACTTTACCCAGTGTTCTGCCTCAAATCCGCGTCCAGATCCGCGGTCGCAAATTCGACCGCGTTTTTCACCATGTTCCATTTGGAAGTTGGAAACACGTAAAACATGAAATTTGTATCCCTTTGAGTTAGCTTTCTAACCATATATTTTATAGCCTAAATGGAGTTCGGAGAAAAAGGTTATATCCATTTTACTAGACAGTGCACAATATGCCAAATCGATTCTTCGTTCGTTCTTAACTATCAAATTTGATTCCAGAACACGATCCCGGCTTAATTCTTTGAGTTTTTACTCAGAATTCAAAGCTCTAAATCACTTGAATGCATTCCATAACATCTATATAGCTCGAAATTACTCCTACAAGGCGTAAAACACATAATTAGTGCAAAACACTAGCGATTAAAGCGCAAACTCAATTAAAGTGCAGTAAATTAGAGTGTAATAAGCGACTAAAATACGCAATTATAGCCTATCATCAACACCCCATACTTAAATCATTGCTCGTCCCCGAGTAATAAAACTACACTTTATAGACACGATATTTTTTAAACAATTATCCTAACTCATCACACCAAGAATACTTAAAATAGACTAAGCACAAAAGCGTAACATCTTCACCTCAAGATTTGACTCACAAGTACCACACATTATTTACAACTCACCCACTTAATCTAACATAGAGGTCACTGACATTACCTTTCCTTCATGAACAAGTGCCCTCACACAACAAGTAGTTCCACACAATAAAATTTAAGAACACTTAGGAACTCAAGATAGAAAGAATTCACTCACTCTCAGAAATAACATTCACATGCCACAAAAGATGCATGATAGACTTGTCCGTAGTGTACTACTCTACTAATCGAGCTCATTCCGTCTAAGATCAAGTAGGACTTTGTTTGTTTGTAATGTAGGTTGCGGGACGAGTATGATACATTTAGATATAAGAGTGACTACACCTCCCTAAGCACTTTAATACATATACTTTAACATTCAAACTCCATACTTATGTCAAACCAAACTCCACCTTCACATCAATGTATATTACCCCATACTTCTTTAAGTACAATTACATCAAGAGTCACCACTTATCAAATAATTTTTTTTTCACAGCAATACAATTATTTTTTTCCTTTTCTTTCTTTTTCAATTCAATTGGCTCTTACTTTTTCAAAACAGCTCACCTTTCTCCTTATTTCATTAGTTCCACTAAAAAGCCAAACCAACCACCCCACACTTTAACTTTTACACAGTTCATAACAATTCAAGTGCTCATGAGAAGTTAGAAGGTTCAAATAGATGGTTAATTCAAACAAATGGGTAAGACTTGTAATGTGGTTGCCAAATAAACAGGATTACAGGCTCAAAGGGATTAACTACGATACATAACAATTAGGCGAGTAAAATATATATATCTGGCTCAACAAAGAAATGCCTATATCACTTTCAAGACTGAACAAAACTACTATTTGTTGACACCCAATTTTTTCCCATAATATTTTTCAAAGTGGATATATACCTTCAAAACTATGCATTAGCATCAATTAACATTTTTCCATAATTTCTGCATTTTTAAGGTTTTTAATTAACTTATCCCAGTATTTTTATTCATATAAATAATTACTAACTGCATTATAAATCACTTAATAACAATTTCATGGTTTAATTTTTGCTATTTATATTTATATTAAACTTAAATTATTTCACAAATAGCCACATTTTACAGTTCTTAGGTTATAATTGCAATAACTTTGCAATTATAGCTCATGCATGCATTATTACATTACGTTACCAGAAAATAGCTTGTTGTATTTTTAAAATATCGAATAATTATTTTAAAATATTTTTGTGCATGAAAATCATTTTTTTATAATCCGTTAATTATTTTTATAAATTACTTTTGTCAACTAATTGGGTATTTAATAAATAGCCTCTTAATTTCTTTAATTTTTCGGACCTAACCACTATACACTAGCACAAACCCCTTAATACACCAGCCCAATTCACCCCAGGCCCAACCTATACCTGCCCGACCCAATAGCCCCGTTCAGTCGTGGCCGTTGATCTTTTAGATCAACGGTCCACAACCTGACTTACCATTTTAATTCACCAACAACCCTAACCCCCTTTTCATTCTTTCCTTTCCGCCGTCATCATTTCCCCCCAACCCTCCATTCTCTCTCGACCACCCCCCTAAACCCTAGTCGCCGTCACCGGCAAAACTCCCGTATATGGAGTTTCTGTGCGTTCTCCGGCCCTTACCAGCCTTCTACACCCTCTGGTTGTTGGTTACATGGGTTCTTAAAAGAATCTCAAGAAGATTCAACTTGATTAAATTGGTTTACAGGCCTGTCTAGGGCCATTCTCGTTTGTGAGTACTGATTTCCTCCCGTTTGTAGTTTGAATCTATGGCTTTTAATCGAGTTTCTTTCATCTCTGTTGTTTTTGAAAACCCTAGTTTTACGAACGCTTGAATCTGATCAGATCTTTGTAGATCTGACACAATTCGAGTATTATTTGGTGTTTTTCCTCAAAAATCTTTTGTTTTGCTAATGATATTTTGATTCCATTATCTTTGCTGAAATTAGGGTTTGTCCCAGATTTTGTTCAAAAGGTTTTTTTTACTTTCAAGTGTTAAACTAATGGTTTCTTTACTAGCTTGATTGATTCTCGTGTATATTCTTAATCCTTAGCTTTTTCTGTTTGTGACATTGATCTCTGTAATTTTCTTCCCGTTATTTGTTTATTTCCGTCAACCCAATGTACTGATTGATTTCTATTAAGGATTTGAACCAATTTTCCTGTTAAAACCAGTATTACTTGGGATTTTTTTTTACTTAATTAGGGATTTGAACCAATTTTTCCCATTAAAATCAGTATTCTTTGGGATTTTTACTTCCTTTCCTTATTTGTGGCCTTTAATTAGTGTTACTTGCCTTATTCAGATTGATTAGTTAATAAATGGTCAATAAGTGATTTGTTACCTTATTTAAGTCCCAATTAGGGGTGGTAATGGATTCTCTTTGTACTAATATGATCTTCCCGGATCTGTTTGTGCAAATTAATTGGGATTAGCCCCAATTAACTGATTGATTATATTTACTTGCTTTATTTACCTTATTTGTTTTACCTCCCTAAGTGCTATATATACACGCTCATTGTGGTTCCTCACACACGGACAATAGTTTATAGAAAACATACACTCACGCACATACTTTGCTCTAATCTCTCTGCTACTTGTGCTCATTTCTTGTCTACCCGGCTGAAAGCCAAGGCTAGACTATTGAACCTTGCTTACTCTACCTTCTGTTTGCTTCCTTTAACTGGTATGTTTCTACTCCTAATGTCGTTCATTATACTATTAAATTCAAATCTGTGTGCTTCCTGTTGCTTTACTTCTGTTAAGCCCATGTCTCTTCTGTAGTAGTTTAACTACTACATGTTTAACTCTGTGTCCTCTCCTGTTACCGTCTTCATCAATATGTTTACTCCTGTTTAAGTTTCATTCTTCCCGTTTATTGTTTCAACCAACATGTTTACTTTTGTTGATCACTTTAATTAAACATGTTTACTTCTGTGTTCAAATTCTAATCTTTCCTGTTTATTGTTACATGTTTACTTCTGTGTTTAAGGTTCAATCTTCCCTGTTTATTGCCTTAAGCCAGCATGTTTACTTTGTGTTTTAGACTCCTATTTTGCTGTCTAATTGACTTCAATTGGTATGACCAATTCCTTTGTTTCCCAACCTCTGTTCCCTTTTGTGTAATTGTTTGTTCTCAGCATGTTGTATGCTAACCCAAGGTTAACTAACAAACTGAGTTGAATCTGGGAAATATGAAGTTTTGTGACTGTGTTTCTACCTACTGTTCTTTGCTGAACCCCATTTAGAATGTTTCTAAACTATTTCACTCCTAATATGTTTTCACCTATAAACCATTTTCACTCCTAAATGTTTTACTACTTAATTGTCTTACTCCTACAATGTTTTCCTAAAACTATTTTCATAATGTCAAGCACTCTCACTTCTACTCTTAGATTACTTAAGTTCTGCCCCTCCGGTGTGTGTATTGCCTAGGAATCCATGAGATTCCTCCGAACTCTGACACACTGGGGATGGTTCTTCCACACTGTACAAAACCTATTTTCTTTAAAGGATCTTGGTGTGAGCATTGCCCGGGGTCCCTGAGGCCCTTAGGAACTTTGACACACCAGGATACCCCTATTGGACATCATGCCTATGGCACCTTGGACTGTTTTGAAGGCCTGGCATTTCCAGGTTCACTTTGGGCCTATCTCAGGCTCCCTATAACATATCTTATATTTATTATTTATTCATTCATTTATGATTTGTATATAACCATTATAAACAACTATTGGGGAGATGAGTAAAAGAAGAGAGATTCTTATATGTTTTTTTGTGGGGAAAACGGGTAGAAATCCTGCCTTTAGGTCTATACTATGTTTACTTACATTAAAAGTCATGCTTTTAGGTTTAAACTATGTTTATTTGCATCAGAAACCATGTTTTTAAGTCCACTTGGCATACTAGCCAACATGTTATAGGTTCATTACCTCATTTGTTACGGAATTCTGCTTCTGCATAATCATGATCACCTAGAAATCCTGTTATTAAGTTACTGCTGTAATTCTGGTTAATAAAAATGTCCATCCTTGGTGTGCATTAGAAATCCTGCTTTAGGACTGTGTTTGTATTCGCTTTAAATCATGTCTACATCGCCTAAATCAATAACCGTCCTGTCTATAATAATGTTTAAAAGCAATTTCAATTCTTAGACACCATGTTATTGGATAAATATGTATGAAATCGGTTTCGTGATAATCAGCACTAAGACAAGCATGTTTATAGGACGTAGTAAAACTCAAACTGTTTGCTTTCCTTTAGTCAATTTCCAGAATTCTGTTTGCATTTTTAGACAGCATGTTATAGAGTATCCCTGAACCACGCCTCGGCAAGCCTATAGGTAATTAAGGCCTTATAAAAATTGTAAAACTATGCTTTGTTTGTTTGTGACTGCCCAGATTCAACAGGTTCTGAAAATCAGTAGGCAAACTGATTAGATCTTTACTGCTTCGCCTTAACATAATGCTGCACATTCTCTGTTTGTCATGCTCACCTAGATATCATGTTCTAGGACCTTTTCTGAAACATCTGAAATCTTGTTGTTTGAGACGTGCTAATTGCCTGTTTATTTGCGGAGGTAAACATGAGCCATTAATTGTTGTCTTACTTGACAATCCTGTTTGTTCTTTGTTGTCGCTTAGATTTTCCTTTTTAAACACTTTAGGAGAGTCTAGAACTGCCTAAAAATAGAGGTCCTAAACACCTCCGGGACCACAAGGAAGGGACGGGTAATGCACGCTTAGAGTTCGTTTAATTAAAACCGCTTAACAATTGCTAAGGGGAGGGTAATCGGGTAGTAAAATGATATAATGAACTGTGCGCTAATGACTGCTTAGACTGCTTATCTGTTAAATGACTAATTCACCAAGTAAGTTTGGTCGGGACCTACCGTTGTGGACCTCGAGGGGTGCCTAACACCTTTCCCTCAAGGTAATTTCAAGCCCTTACCCAATCTATGGTAACACAAGCCGGTTTTATGAGTTACTTGCAATAGGTGCCCTAATGCACATTAATCCGTTAGGCGGCGACTCTTCTCTTTTAATACCCATTTAAAAGAGTTGTCACATGTCGAAATCCGATTTTGCGAGAAAAAGGGGGCGCGACACTATTTCGCTTTGCAAATACACGGAGCAAGTTCTAGACATCAAATGTAATGCACAAAATAACATATAAACCTCACACACACATGTCACATAACTCACTCAGGATTGGTTTCATCAAGACACTCTAGTCAAAGTAGTTAAGCAAAGTTAAGCTTATACAATTTAAGGTACTTATACAAGAGTCAAAAAATGAGCCTAAGCGTCACAACCAAAGTACTCACTATTCTCAAGGCATAACAAAGCCAAGATATATTTCTTCAGTTCAATTCATCTCCCACTGGCTCCTACTCCTACAAAAAAATAAAACTAACTACACTCGGTTCAAGCAAAACCCTAGGAAAAGAATCGTGGCCTAAAGAAAAACCAAGGGGGAATTGATACACTCTTAACAAAGGAAAATCATTTTGTATTTTTTTTTCTTCGACTTAAATCCCTCAAAAAAAATTTCTAATAGATCCATCGTCGGGAAAAGTCCAATCTCTTCTATTTTTATAAAAAAAATTTATTCAATTAAACTAACACAAATAAAGTAGCATAGAAAGTCACCCAGACAATCTTCTCACCTCATACTTAAAATTTTGCATTCTCCAATTCACATAATAACTAATAAGAGGGTAAAAGAAACTTCTTGGTAGGCCAAAGGCCGAAGCACTAGCAGCTCATGGAGTACTCAGACTTCTCCCAGGCCTGGTCCTTCATGCGGGTACCTCACACTTAGTTCCAACCATCTAGTTTGTTGTTGCATCCTTCCAATGGATTTGCATTCCATGCTCCTAGAAAATCAAAAACCGACACTACAAAAATAATACAATTATAAAAAAAACAAAAAAATGATAAAAGAAAGCAGTAAAGTTGGGTTGCCTCCCAACAAGCGCTTGATTTAACGTCGCCGGTACGACGTGAATCACTTTTTACCTCCACCTTGAGCTTATGAATTCAACCCCTAAGTTTTGATTCAAGCTTATGATTATGCTCCTAGGGTGGTAGAACGAATCTAACTGGCCCAAGGAAACTATGTAGTATTCTGCACTTCTTTTCCTTGAGATGAGGTATATAATTCTGACTTTCTGGCAAGAAGAATTCCAGAATGTAGGCATCTTGTTCCTCATTCCTTGACTCCTCAATCGGCTCGAATGACTCTATTTCTATATCACATCCAAACACAATGTGGAAAAGTGCTTGGAGTGTGGACCGATGCGCTTAAATACATGAACATCGGGATTGTCTACTTCCTCAATACCCATGACACTAGAGTCAGCAAAATATGTATCATCAATGTCCTTGGTTGACTCTAGTATCTACAATATCGACATCCTCAAATTCTAGTTCGATTGATTGTTGGAGTTCTACTCTGACCTCCTCCCTTAGCACCTCAATTTTTGCATCTAATACAAGCTCCTTTTGGCTACTATCCACAATATCGGCTGGTTGAGCATTAAATGCTTCAACTAATTGACGCACTTGTGCCTCCAGGTTGCGAATAGTGGCATCTTGCCTTTGTATGTGAAGTTGTTTCTCATTATCTTGTTTCGCAAGGCATCTTAGCATATCCTTGATCTCTTTCAGGTCATCATCCCTGGGTTCTTTATTCCTATTAACTTCACAAGAAAAAGAAGAACCATCAAAGTAAGGGGTTGATGGAAGATAAGAAATATAAGCACAACCATAAAAGTGACCATCTTGACCATCACACATATCACATACATTCCACACATAAGATTGAGTTGGTGCACATAACTCGCTCTCGAAAATATTTTGATAATTTTTCCATGGGTGATTTCTTCCAAAATAAGCACAAGGAGGATCAAAATTAGAATTACCAACATCAAAACTCTCATAATTCCATGATGCCATATTTTTTTTTCAAATTAACAAATAAAACTAAAATAAAGAAAATAAAAATCAAATACTAAAAAAAAAAAGTTCAAACTTGAAACCTAGCAATATGTACACCTACAGCTACACCGTTAGTTTCCCGGCAACGGCGCCAAAATTTGATCACGCCCAACTCTAGTCCTAAAAAGGATAAGCGGTCGCTGTAAATATAATTCGGTCTAAAAGTCGGGAGCCGAATCCCACAGAGAACTAAGATTTCACCATAATTATTCAATATCGCTAAGAAGACAAGCTCGAATAAATTTTTAAGTTATAAAAATTAAGATTCTTATATCGAACTAATTAACTAAGAAACTAAGTAGTAAATTAACAACTAAAGAATTTGCGTGGCCACAAATAATTAATCAATAACTAAATGGAATTGGTGATTTTTTTTCAAAATTTTTTTATAATCTTTTGAAACTTAATTTACTTGCCACCAGATCTTGCATTCTATATTTATTGTTTCCATTAAATGTTGCATCTCCTCTTAGATTCTTGGACATGATTATTTTTGATAGTTTTTAGTCCAAAAAATGCAGCATTTACTAGTGTCAGCTTTCATAATTATGTCCATAGGCCCCTTTCATAATTATAATATTAATTGATTGTGACACTCATGTACATTTATGAATATAGGTCCCAATTGTTACCAACAAGGGTATTCCCTCCTCCATAATCACATGTTTCGTATACGAATCTTAAGTATGATGTCGTCTTTATTACGGAGCGCTTTTAAGTACTATCAGTCTAAGACTCACGATGTAAATTCAAATTTACTCGAGCTCTAACAGAATATTAGACGCCGAGTGAGAAACCCAAAAAAATCCCAAATATTGTTCTTTAAAAGGAGTTCTTTAAGTTTGCAACTATAAAGAGATTTAGCATTAATCAAGAAAATGGGATGTCGCACGTATGTTTCCTAAGTTATAATTTATCTTTGATTTTCTTTTTATGTTTCTTTCGTATTCAATTTTTAACTAAATATGGTTATCACGAGTGGAGCTTTGCTTATATTTAATGAGATGAATGAATTATCTAAGAACTTATAGGTGCTAGAAATTATGGAAACATCCTCTTGCAAAAATGCAAGATAAGTTTGCGTACGATAAATTTTTGTGATTCGGCTCTTTCCCGGACCCCGCACATAGCGGAAGCTTAATGCATCGGGCTGCCTTTTTTATAGTGATGCTATTCTCAATCAACTCTTGCAATTTAATCCAATGTCCTACCTTGTTTTTTCATTAAAAATATTAGTCAGCAGTTCTATAGGTTGGAACTTCATGAATTTCATGTCAATTTCTTTTTTTTTTCCCTTCATATATATATGTACACATACACATCATATTACAATTAGGGACTTTTCTAGTAACTTAGTTTCATTAACACTAACAATACAACTATATATGTCTCCAAAAATATTATCGCACTCGTATTGGATCCTCCAAAAATACTACCGACATGCACTCAACGACATTTTTGACTAGTTCGAGCAGCATAGCTTTTTATCGACCTGTTTCAATGGTGACAGTCAGCTCATTATTGGAAACAATATCTGATTTAGCAGCAGAAGAAGAAGATGTGTTATTTGCACATTTTCTTGTCATAAAAGCTGGTTGATTTGGCCTTGGAAGAGAAATAATATTTTCACTACCAAGCATCATTATTATATTTGTTGTGTTGGGACGATCTTTTGGATCTTCTTGTACACACAAAAGCCCAACATTAAGGCATTTAATTGCTTCTTCTTTGTTGCATGATTCTTGTAGTGATTGATCCACTAAGTCCATTGCCTTATCTTCTTTCCATAATCTCCATGCCTAAAATAGTAACATATGTTAACCAAAATGTAAAATTATGAGAAGAAACGGCAGCAACAACTCAGTAGAATCTCACTAGTGAGGTTTGAGAAGGATAGAATGTACACAGACCTTACCCCTATCCCGAAGGGACAGAGGCTGTTTCCGGGATACCCTCAGCTCAGAGACAATAGATCCATAACCACAACAGAAACCAGAAAAATGTGAATGACAGCAAGAAAAAAAAAGTAAAACACAGCAAAAAGCGCTAGCAATCCTAGACGAAACACTATCAGACTAGTCGATGCAGCAAGGATAATTATGAGAAGAAGAAGTAAGCTTTAAGTATGTAATATCAAGAATTTCTGATTGCATGTTCCTCGTGACTTTGATTGGGAGTCTAATCTATGTCATGCGTACGGGCTCTCCAAAAAGGGTGTCGTACTCAGGTCAGATCCTGTAAAAATACACTGTTTTTTGGAGAATCCCTCATGCACCTGGAGGCATATTTTAGAGTCCGAACAACATATAACTTATGATATCAAGTATGTATTTAAGGAAGGAAACCATGTTGCTGATAGTATGACAAGAAAAAAGAAAATTATGAACATATGATATTTTGTTTTTTGAAATCTGACCCCCTTTTGTTTCTTTGGAAAGGGATATTTTTCAGTATCCCGAGTTGTAATTGTTGTAATATGATGCAATAATATATAGTATAGAATTTAAGTAGTTCTTTACTCACATGGCCCAAGAGGTTTGATGCTTCTTCTTGGTGAAAAAATCCAGTATTTCTTCTTCCACTGATGATCTCCAGTATAACTATTCCAAAACTAAATACATCTGACTTAATTGAAAATAATCCATCTATTGCATATTCTGGAGCCATATAGCCACTGCATAAATAGCATTTAGAAAAAACATATTAATGGACAAGAAAATCAATATTAGCCTATATTGTTCGGACTCTTTAAAAATGATGCGGCATGTGTGCATGTTCCTCCAAAAATAATGCATATTCGAAGGATGTGACATGAGTGCAGTAACATTTTCGAAAAGTCCGAACAACGTAAACACTATGTATTTCCAATCTAAATTTCAAAATTATGAGGAAAATAGGAATGACTTACTAGGTTCCAACCACCTTATTTGTATTTGCTTGTGTAATTTTCCCTTCAACAACCCTTGCTAAGCCAAAATCTGATATTTTTGGGTTCAACTCTTCATCTAATAATATATTACTTGTTTTGAGATCTCTATGAATGATCCTTAACCTTGAGTCATAGTGTAGATAAAGAAGTCCTCTAGCAATTCCCTCTATAATTTCTAATCTTTTCCTCCAATCCATTTTCATGCATAGTTTTCGATCTTGCGGAGCCGTCGCGCAAAGAAATAAGTAAAGAAAATTTTACACTATCAGGTTTGTAGTTCGTAAAAAATAAGTTATATAAGTTATACTCGTAAGCAAAAAGATACTAACCAAATATGAAGGTGTCTAAACTTTTGTTTGCCATATACTCGTAGAGTAAAATCTTTTCACTTGATTGGATGCAATAACCCAAAAGTCTAACAAGATTTCGATGTTGAAGCTTTGCAATCAACATTACTTCATTCTTAAATTCATTTATCCCTTGTCCAGAATGACTTGATAGCCTTTTCACTGCAATTTCTCTTCCTCCTGAAAATATACCCTAAACAAAAATTTCCAAGAGTCATATTACAATCAAGAATCATCATCCACTTGATAATAACGTGACAATAGATCCTTGTAGTCCGACCATTCTCCCGACCTCGTGCATAGTGGGAGCTTAGTGTAACGGGCTGCCTTTTTTTTTTTTTTTAATAATAATGTGACACAATTTTCTTAGAAAAAGAATTGTGTTGGTCAGGCACACGTCACAGATTCGATCCATCACAAATAAATGTGTGGTATTTAAGTGGAAAAAAAAAAGCTAGATGAACTGGCTCATTATCTACCGATTTCAGCCTTGAACAACTGGCTCTCGGGAATTTCTCGGTTATAAATTTCTTTTTAAAAAAAAAGTGATATAGTAAAAACCTTGTAAACAGGACCAAATCCCCCTTGTCCAAGCTTATTTTGCTCTGAGAAGTCATTTGTTGCGATTAATATGCTTTCAAAACTAAAGAATGGAACTTCAATATTGCCTTTATCATCATCTTGAATATCAATTAACTCTGCTTCTCCTTCAGTATTCTGCATGAGAGATTTTGTAGTATTCTCTGTATATTTAAACAAAGCCACAAAAACAAAAAGAGAAACACAATGAGTTTAGAAACTTTATTATACTAATTTTAGTTTATTTTATTTTAAAAAAAAAGAGAAAAAATGAGAGAAATATTGTGATCAATAGAGAAAAAAATACATTTGCTATTACCTTTGATTTTTGTGCTGTTTCTTTTCCTATAATATATGTAGAAAAAGCATGAAAGAAAGAGAACTGCAGCAATTACACTGATAGGAATGACAATTTTCAGCTTTTTTGATGTTTGCTTTTGATGTTCATCTGCTAATCAAGAGGACAAATTAAGATACTTACTTAGGAAAAAGAATGAAAACAATTAATAAGTTCATAAATAGACAAAAAAAACAGAGCGGAAAAGATGTATTAATAAAAAATCTATTTTGATTCAAAAGAACTGTATAAATTAAAGACGTCCAGTCTATTGTCAAAGGATGCGGTAAGATGAATGAAATCCTCCCACACTAGAGGTCTCGGGATTAAGAAATCCCTGGCAGAGAGCGCTTTCGCTAAATGGACTAATGCGGCAGAACCTATTGAGTTCCGAACATCAGATGGAGATTCAAAAAATTGTGTAATTTAAAGACGATCGCTGAGCCACCAAAGGATGCGGCAAGATGAATGAGATCCCCCTACACTCAGTGGTGGAGCCACATGCACCAAAAGGGTGTCAACCGACACCCCTTCGCCTGAAAACTATACTGTATAGCTTGGTAATATTTTTCTAAATATGTATATATACTATATCGCCTGCTTGAGCCGAGGGTCTATCGGAAACAACCTCTCTATTCCTTGGAGTAGGGGTAAGGTCTGAATACACTCTACTCTCCCCAGACCCCACTTGCGAGATTTTACTGGGTTGTTGTTGTTGTATGTATGTATATATACTATATAATGACGCCCCTTGATTTCTTGATGAGTTTATTTCTTCACATTATGACTCTCCTTAATAAAAATCTTGGCTCCGCCACAGCCTACACTGGATATCTCAGATTCGAGCTCCGAGAATGGAGAAATCTTTGGTAGATAATATTTCCCCTTAATGGCCTTATGCGGCACAATTCGAATTAGTCGGATAAATGAGTTCCGGATACCATATAGTTATTAAAAAAAAACAATATGCAAATCATTACCTTTGTTACTTGAAAATTCAGAAGCTGCAAGCCTAACATAGATTGTGCTTCCATTTGCATTATCTTGTGAGAGTTGTTGCAAATTCAAGATTTCTCCACTCCAAATCAAACATCCAATATTTCCACTATTATAAGCATAAGCAACACAATCACAATTCTCTAAACATGTATTTTCACATTCAACTTCATTCTGAACTATCACAGACTCATTATTCGCAGGTAATCTCATACTTTTCTGCATCAAAAACTTATCTTTCTCCCCATCAACACCACTAAAATTACCACATTTCAATCCAATTTTCCTCATACATCCACCAGAAAAACTTTTCAAATTCCAATCTTTGTTCGATTTAGGCTTAAAACCAGGCAAACAATCACACACTGAAGCCGCGGAGCTTAGTTCATTACAAGTACCAAAAGCTCCACAATAACCAAAAACATCACAAACATGTTTCGGATCACTATAAAACACTTTCCAATTGTTCGTGCTATCCATCCATAGTAATTGTTTCGTTTGTCCATCGAAATCCATGATAAATCTTGATATAAGTGCAGGATTAAAGAAATTGTACTGGTAATAAACCTCGTTATCATTGTCAACATATGTGTAATTGAACATTGGATTTGGTTGGTAAGGTACACCAGTAAAATTTTTACCAGTCCAAGGTCCACTTTTCCAATAAATTACACTATCGTTCCACATATTAACACCTTGGCCACTATATTTATCCATGTTAACTTCATGAGTAAAGGGTCCAGGAGAAGGATCGTTAGCATTCTTCCATGATATCAGAGCCTGTTTCAGCTTCGTACGTTTGTTGTACCCGAATTTTGAACCGGGCATGAACGTATGAGACGGATGATCAAAACTTGTCCATAGACGATTTCTTGAATTATTACTATCTCCATCACTCAATATCAAATTCCCATCATCAAATAAAGTTGCTACAACTTGAGAAGTATTAGAATTGGTGGTGAAATTTAGACTTGTGGACCAAATTATATGTCTGGTTCCATTGAGTAGAACTAAGTTTCCATTTTGAATCTTGAATTGTGCAAAAGTCATTTCATAAATGGAAACTGGTGTTTCTCTATTTGCTACCCAAATAACAGTTTGTTTACTTAATTTTTTGTACCAGATACCTATGTAATAATTGGAATTATTACCTGGTGTGAAGAATCCCATCTCAAAATTCCCACCTGATGAAACTACTGTTGAGGCAATTGTAATCCATTTATTTGCATCAATTGTGTCTCCAATTATTGAATTTTTCTGGCTTGTTACAGAAGGAAAATGGTTTTTTAGAGAAATTACAAAGAGCAAGAAAAATAGAGAAGACATTTCTTTCTATTTTCCAAGGTTGTTGCAATTGGTTTTTGTGTATTAGAAAAGATTTATGAATTAGGAATATGATTAGAATATTTGGTTGTAAAAATTTATCTGCACTCGATATTTATATTAATTTATTATTTTAGTATATGTATGAAGAACAAATCACAATTGTCCACTTAATAAATTAGACTCAAAAAGAAAGTGCTAGACTCATAGTCAAGTCTATCTTGTTAGATTTTCAATGGAAGGTTCCTACTGTGATTTTCCTATGTTATTTTTAGTCAAAAATTGGAAGCTTGTTTATTTGTTGGACCAACAATTTTCTCCTTCGTGAACGGAGAGCATTACATACGTTATTATTTTTTACTATCGTGGTATTTTTAATTAATTGTTTTCGTGTGCAATAAATTAGATGTTCGATAGGTAGAAGCAACCACTAATTTAGCTTGTCTACATCACACCTCTGTAGTGTGGTTCTTCACGGACCCTGCGTGAATACAACGTATTTTGTACATCGAAAAAGAAAAAAAGTAAGTATTCGGATTAGTTTGACAACATCTCACTATTTCGTAAGGTATTTGCTGTCTCACACCAGAATAAATATCAAATGAGATTGTCCACTAAAACTTAGACAAATAGTAAGAATTCACCTACTTACATACGTCACTTTTACTTTCACAATTTGATTAGAACCGTGCTGAATTTGGTGTCAATTTGTAAAGAAGTGTTAGGAAATGAGAACGAAAGGCAAGATAGAATATTAATAAAAAATAAAAAATAATAAAAGGGAAGAGGAAAGAAAAAATTATTTGATAAACACCGAATATTCCACTTTGTTACCTATTATTTTTAACTCACGTCATTTTTTCTCTAGAAGTTGATATCACCTTCTTTGTCTCTTTGGATTTTTTCTGCGAAACTGAGATTGTGAGGTAATATGACTTAGAAAGTGCTTTTCTTGTTTTTGTTAAAGATAACAATGAAAGGGAAAAGCATTATATACGCACTATATAAAAAAAGACCGGAAAATGGCCTAAACTATTCCTATTGTTTATTAAATAGTTTATAAATACCTTCCGTTTATCTATTCGTCTGAAAAAGCACACAACATCATTTATATAACTAAAATTACCCTCCTTTTAGCGGCAGCAGATGTAGGCCCCACTTTTAATGCGTTGATAATATTTTATTGGGCCACGTGGCTCCTACTTTCACTTTATACATATAGGTATAATATACCCATCCCATTTGTTTGACCCGCCCCGTTATTTTCTTTTTTTCTTTACTATTTTTTTCTTTCTTTCTTACCAACTTGACTGGACGGAGATTATGACCGGAAATCGCAAACCAAAAAACTCGCCAAAGGCCTTGCTTGACTTGGTTCCTTGAAATCCAACTCGAAAAATCAATCACTAGTGGTGAAGAAAGTGAATTTTCAGATCTTGTTTTGAAGAAAGTCGAGGGTCTAGTTTTGATAGTGGTGCGTTTTTGGGTGGTGTTGTGGTTGTTTCGCCGGAGGAAACTGGTTGGATTTCGTGATGGTTATGGAGATGCTTTAATGACTAGTTTTTGGGGGGTGTTAGAAGGCTAAGATCCGTAGAAAATGGATGGTTACATGCCCAAAATGGAATGATGTTTTGGAGCTGTTGCACGGTAACGCGTACCAGCTACATTTTAAGGTTGTTTGGGGTGTTTTAAGTGGTTTTGCGGCTGTTTTTGGATAGAAAAGGGTTCTTTTGGGCTAGTTTTTGGGTAGGAGGAAAGGGTAGGATGACGACTGAAGGATAAGAGGGATTGTGCGACGGTAATGATGGAGATAATTTGTAAAGTAAAAAACGAGATCAGTGAATTGAAAATAGTGAGGAAAGAGAGTGGATTGAAGGAAGATGTCATTGTTGTTGATTTTCTTTTCAAGGCAGGTAGAAGAATTAAAAATGGGAGCCACATGACCCAATAAAATATTGCCAACGCATTAAAAGTGGAGCCCACATCTTCTGCCGTTAAAAGGAGAGGTAGTTTTAGGTATACAAATAACGTTATGTGCTTGTTCAGACGAATAGATGGACGGAGGGTATTTGTAAACCATTTAGTAAACAAAAAAGCTAATTTTAAGCCCTTTTCCGTATTAAAAACATATGACAAATTTTCAACCAGTATTAGATATTTATTTTGCTACCTGACTAATTCAAATTTGTGTTGCATAAGACTTATTAAAGGAAAACATTTCATACCATATATTATTCTTTATTCTCATGGCTAAAACCCAAAATTCCAGATTATATATATATATATATAATCTGGAATTTTGGGTTTTAGCCATGAGAATAAAGAATAATATATGGTATGAAATGTTTTCCTTTAATAAGTCTTATGCAACACAAATTTGAATTAGTCAGGTAGCAAAATAAATATCTAATACTGGTTGAAAATTTGTCATATGTTTTTAATACGGAAAAGGGCTTAAAATTAGCTTTTTTGTTTACTAAATGGTTTACAAATACCCTCCGTCCATCTATTCGTCTGAACAAGCACATAACGTTATTTGTATACCTAAAACTACCTCTCCTTTTAACGGCAGAAGATGTGGGCTCCACTTTTAATGCGTTGGCAATATTTTATTGGGTCATGTGGCTCCCATTTTTAATTCTTCTACCTGCCTTGAAAAGAAAATCAACAACAATGACATCTTCCTTCAATCCACTCTCTTTCCTCACTATTTTCAATTCACTGATCTCGTTTTTTACTTTACAAATTATCTCCATCATTACCGTCGCACAATCCCTCTTATCCTTCAGTCGTCATCCTACCCTTTCCTCCTACCCAAAAACTAGCCCAAAAGAACCCTTTTCTATCCAAAAACAGCCGCAAAACCACTTAAAACAC
>ML431540.1:38534-103966 GCA_005239525.1 Nicotiana knightiana
TATATATATATATATATATATATATATATATATATATATATATATATATATATATATATATATATTTATATATATTCCACCAACATTTTATAATGGCTAGTGTTTTATTTTTTTTCTGCTTCCCCCTTCTTATTTGTCACTGCACTGGTCAAACACTGACACTAAAGTCGAGGCAAATGAACGTAAAACAGTGTTGCGTTTCAAACGGCGGCTTCAATCGGTCGTTGTAATTAATATATTTTTCATAGTTTTATCTATATTATGAATATTAAAAAGTCTTGACCAATAAAATAATCAAGCAATTTATTTACGTAAGAAACCAATAACTTATTCACAGTCAAACCTCTGTAACAGCTTTCAAATATTTTTTAAATATTATAAAGAAGTGTTGTTATAAGGAATATATATTATAATATAATATAAAAATTAATTCTAAAAAATCTTAATTTTTATATTAAAATATTATTATATAAAATTATTATAGAGAGGTATGACTTTACCATCATATTCTAATTACTTTCACCTGATACATATCTCTTTATCTTTGATTAAATATATGCTTGGGTAAAAGAAACTTCTTCAAGCAAATACGAATAGGGTTCTGAAATTAACTAATTGGAATTACTTTCTGGAGATATTACATCTAAAAGATATAAATAAACCTTGATTATTGTTATATATAGATTCGTTATTTTTGCTTTCCCTTTTATTCTAACATTTTATCTTACTCTGAGAAAAAAAAGGGTTTAATTAGGTCGTTTATTGAGCACAACTCACACATTACGCAAAGACTATCTAATACTTTTGAAAAGTATTTAGCAAATAAAAGTAAATTCACTTGGTGGGATATGATATATATGTGAATTTTTATTTTTCTTTTTAAATAAAAATTCTTAATCTATTCACACTCAAAGCAAATCCTAAATTTTTTACTTTATCTTCTCCCTACTCATCAATATATATATATATATATATATATATATAGGCTTTTTTAGTAAGCTGTTATACACAGTATTAAAACTATGAATATTTTTGGTGCTATAGACAAACTTATTTAAAAATCAATTTTCCCTCCTTTCTAATGTTACGCATAAAAATATTAAAAAATTTAAATTTTAAAATCTCAAAAGATATGCATATTTTACTAATTAAATATTAAATAAAGCTAGTACATTATTAATAAATTCATAACTAAATATACAAAGATTTAAACTCTAAGACACACATTTTAAAGCTACTAGAAAAATAATTCTTTCAAGATTGATGGAAGAACTTTATACTTGTAGCTTGTTTCGTAGATTTCATTCTTTTACTAATTATATAACACTCGAATCGACAAAATTTGTGTCCAAACTCTCAATAACAGGGTATTTGATAGCTTTCCCTTGAAGACAATCTAAAAGCTTAGCAGTTGAATTTTTTATCTAAATCATTTTTTTTATTTGTCCAATAAAAAATATATCATTTGCAAACGTTCAAATTTATGTATTATGCAAGATGGAAACTTGTTAAATAACTGTGTGCATATATTTAGAAATATTCTTAGTAATCTTAGAGAAATTATCTCGTAATTATAGAAGGATAATTTTACAAATAGTGTTCTGCTATAAATACAGTTATTGTTATAGATAAAATATTGTTATAAAGAGGTAAAATATAACTTAAAAAAACGGTTCCAAGGAAATCCTGGCTTTTATATTAAATGATTGTTATGTATGTATGTATGTATGTATGTATGTATGTATGTATGTATGTATGTATATATGTATGTATGTATGTATGTATGTTCCCTGCGAGAAAGCTTGGAAAGGAATTCACGTTTATAAATAGGAGAAAAAGTGAAACTATTTAGTAAGCTAAAGTAGTGTAATCAATTGTAAAACGGTTATACTCCAATATCAAATATAAAGATTAATTAAGATATATGTATGTGTTGATAAGGAAAAAGTCCTATAGTCATGTAAACACTCAATTAATTTTTTGTTAATAGATACACTTTTGACTTTAGATAACAAGAGATTATATAAAATTGCAGAAGTTTTTTTTGGCAAGTAAAACATTTTTTCATTTACCAAATAGAATTATGTATAGACAGCAAAAAAACTGATAGTTGGGCAGCAAGCCCCGACTCCAGCTATCACTCTACACTACAAACGCCTCAACTACTCTCATATTGCCAATCTTAGTTATAATGGATAGAAATTTAGCTGCTCCAGCCATTTTGCAATCCTCTACTTCATTGCTCCTCTATGATGCACCTCTTGAACTATCTTTTTGATGATGACTTCATTTACCTATAAGTCAACTTTCGGTTGACTTTTCCAACTAAATTACTAACTTAAGAGACTAAGTGTCTCATTTCTCTCCACAATCACTCCGAACCCAAACCAATCAACTCAATGCAACATAAAAGAGTTGAACCATACAAGAGTGAAGCAGAAAATAGGGAAAACGGGGCTAAACTCTCCGAACGACCGGCCGGGTCGTTACATGGTAGAATAAGGGAGGATATTTATATTGTATTATTGTTTATTATACGGTGGGATCGATTTGCACGCTGCAACAGGTGAAATAAGGGTGGAGGTGAAATAAGGATGAATTACGATATTCATATTATATGGTAGGATCGGGTTGCACGCCACAACATATTATGTTTGTTGTTGTGATATTGATGTTTATTGTACGCTAGGATCGGGTTGCACGCCGAAACAGATGAAATAAGGGTGATTATTAGGGTGAAATAAGGGTGAATCATGATATTGATATTTTATGGTGGGATCGGGTTGCACGCCACAACATAGTTGTATATTTGATATTCCCTGTTTTATTGTATTGGTTTCAGTGCCTTCGTATGAAATTCTGAGAACTTGTATTCTCCGATTTTTACTGTCTTTTGTGAATTTAGTCTTTTTGTCTGACATTACTATCTTGCCGCCATTTCCTGAGCTCTTTTCCTTGCATTATTATTCTGGTGAATTGGTTTTCAAAGTGCTTTTTCTACGTTGAGTTATTACCTCCAGCCCTTCTGACTCGTTAGTAATATAGTGTTTCAAGATGAAAGAACTAATATCATGCTACCTTGTGTGACTTAAAGTTAGGACTCGCTGTATATTTTAATATCTACTATTTCTAATAATTATTATATTTTATTCCAATTGTTTCCCCCGTTTAATCTTCCTAATCCGTCCGAGGTTTTATTTTACGTACAAAGGAATTGTTGTCACATTTTAATTTAATAAATTCTATATTAAACAAAATAGTTTATTCGATGTTACATACTTATTTGAGAATGTTACTTCCTTCGTCCAAATGATTTCTAAAATAAATTCATCTTTCTCGCTGATTTCCTATTTGGGCTAGAAACTTTAAATTTCCTTATTGCATATAAATGGAACTCCTTGAACATCTTAGTTAGAATTTTACACGGATATTATGTATCGAGTAGTACATTGATTCTTGTCGTGAAAAGTGAGATGGAAAGATGTGGGCATAAGGTGCTACGTGTGCTAAAGGTTGGAAATTTTGGTTTATGGTATGAGATTGTCGAGAATTGGGATTAGTGGAATCGTGTGTTAGGAATGATTGATTGGTTAAGTTGACATTGTTTTCTTGACTTGAGCACTTTTATCTTGTCTGTATCCCCACTATATTGTTATTTAATTACTTGGTTAATCCTTGTTGTTGTTCGTGTTTTCTCCTTATTGTTACTAATGTTTGCCATTTGATATCCTTCTGCAATTGGTATTACTTTGGTAGTCCTTTCTTGTTAGATTTCAGTCATATCTTGCGGGTCATATATATATTCGGTAGTGTCTTGACCTGGCCTCGTCACTACTCTACCGAAGTTAGGCTTGATAATTATTGGGTACCACTGTGGTGCACTCATACTGCACTTCTCCACATCTTTTTGTGCAGAACCAGGTACTTCGGATCGTGTTGGTTTTGAGGTTCGCACTTGGTGAGGTTGGAGACTCCAAGGTGTATCTGCTGGACGTTCGCAGGCTCCGGAGTCACTTTCTATTGTACTTAATTCCATTATTTCCTTTAATTTCGGAACAATGATGTTTTTATTATGTATAACTACTCCTGGAAAGGCTTATGACTTGTACTACCGATTTTGGGAATTGTAAGTTTTATTGAGAATTCAATCTCTAAAGTTGTTAGACGTTATTTATTGTTGTTACTCTGTATATGCTTGGCTTACCTAGTCCCTAAGAGTAGGCGCCATCAGATACCCAACGGAGGGGAAATTGGGTCGTGATACTATGACTCCCCATCTCATTAATCTATCTCTTGTAAGTAATCTTCTGTGTGCCGCCATCCTTAAGATGAAGATCCATTTGGGAAGACACTGGTTATTGCATACCACATTCCTCCATGTTACCTTTGAAAATTCCCATATTAACCTGTTGTAAAGTTCATTTGTAGAGGCCCTTTCCATGTTGTATATATCATGCACCCCATAATCGGCCTCAATAAAGTACCTCTTGGCTTTTAATATCTTTTGTACCACCCATGATGCTTATTGGGAAACATCTTCAATCAAATTCCTGTTTGTCCCATAGTACACATGAATTCATTGTACCCATAGTTTGTCTTTCTTCTGAAAAAGATTCCACAACAGTTTGCACATTGCAACTTTATTCCACACAGAGATGTCAAGTATATTTAGACTGCCAGCAAACTAGGCATACATATTTTATCTCGGGTCAATAAAGCTTTTTTGGATAGCTCAACACCTCAAGTCCATAAGAATTTTCTACAGTTATCTTTAATAAGTTTTATCACTTTCTTAGGTAGCACAAAAATCTTGGACCAGTATACTTGAATGGGAAACAGGACAGACTTAATCAATTGGGCTTTGCCTGTATAAGAGAGAAATTTTTTAGTCCATGACTTGATCCTTCCTATCATTTATCTAGCAGGGGTTGACATTGCATCACTGAGACCCTTTTTGAACTCAAGGGGACCCCCAAATATCTTATGGGAAGTTCCCCTTTAGAGAATCACAAAATAGCCAATATTTTCTATTGTTCTATCTGTGTGACCCCTCCAAAAAATACTGAGCTTTTGTTTAATTTGCTATTAGTCTAGAAGCTATTGAAAACAGTCAAAGAGAATTTTCACAGAAGTTATATCTCCCCTAGAAGACAAAAGTAAGTCATCTGCAAATCCCAGTTGAATCAGTTTTAACTTGGCGCATTTCAGATGGAAGTTGAAATTAGGCTGCTGTTTTAATGTCTTTAGCTGCCTGCTGAGATATTCCATTACCAATACAAATAAAAATGGGGATAAAGGGCCCCCTGTCTTAATCCTTTCCTGGCTTCAAAGGGTTTGGTTGGCTTCCCCTTAATAGTGATTGAGTATGAAACTGTTTTCACACAAATCATGATCCAATCAACAAACATAGTTAAAAAATTCAGAGATATTAGCACTTATTCTAGGAATACCCACTCCGCTGAGTCATATGTTTTTTGCATGTCAACCTTTAGCATACACCTTGGTAATATTCCTTTCCTTCCATAACCCTTTACCAACTCGTGGCTCAGTATTATATTGACATAATTACCCTCCCAGGTACAAAAGCTGCTTGAATGTTGTCTACCAGAAAGTCCATTACAGTTTGCATTCTTTTTGTAAGCACTTTAGATATTAGCTTGTAGATCATTGTGCAACATGATATTGGTCTAAATTCTTTAATAGAGGATGGATTTTGTTCCTTGGGGATGAGTGTGACAGTGGTACAATTAACAACTTTGTAGAACTCTTTTTTATTAAAGAACTGGAAGATTGCCTCTAAACTCTCCTTCCCTATGATTGGCACAGGACTTTTTTAAAAGGAGAAGTTATATGATATACTCATTTGTAAAACTCACTTTCATGATATACCTAAGTTTTGAAATAACGTGAAATATCCCAAAAATATTACACGATATACCTCCATATATTCTAAAATATATCACAATATTCTACTTTGGAATACAATTCAAGCCTACCTTATCACAATATTTTAATTTGGCATACAATATTCTAACTAAACATATCATAGTATTTTAACTTGGAATATAATATTTAAAAATAAACATACCACAATATTCTAATATGAAAAATTCAAACCTAGCTTACCACAATATTCTAATGAAGAGTACAATATCCAAACTAAACATACCATAATATTCTAATTTAAAATATAATATTCAAACTAAATATACCACAATATTCTAATCTGAAAAATTCCGCGAACCTAGCTTACCATAATTAATATTCTAATAAAGAGTACAATACCCAAACCAAACATACCACATTATTCTAATGAAGAATACAATATTTAAATAAAATATACTATAATATTCTAATTTGGAATGCATTATTCAAATTAAACATCTACAATATTTTCATTTGGAATACAATATCCAAACAGAATTTATCATAATATGCTAATTTGTAATATGATATTCAAACCAAACACACCACAATATTATAATTTGGAATACATTATTCAACAAAACACACTGTAGTATTATAAGTTGGAATATAATATTTAAATCAAATATACTATAATATTCTAGTTTGGAATACAATACCCCAATCATATGATAATTTTTTAATTTGGAATGCAATATTCAAATTAAACATGCTACAATATTCTAATTTGGAATACAATACTTTAATTTGGAATACACAGTATTATATTTTAGAATAGTAGGTATACAAAGGTAAAATAAATTTATAAAGCAGGTATACAAAGTAAAAAAATATTTTAATTGTATATGATGTAAACTGATGTTCTCAATGGGCATAACACGTAGATTATCTTTTAAAAAGGGCAGCATTGAACCCATCACAATCAGGGGCCTTCGGATCATCAATATCATTTAGAGCTTGTTGAATTTCCTTCACTGTAACTGCTGCAGTAAGATGAATTTGTTAAGGTCGGTTAAGGATAGGGCCTCCTGCCATAACTTGTGAGTGTGTTGCAGGAAGCTTCTTAGCATTTGTCCCTGACAACTTCATATAGAACCCACTGATTTCTTTTTCAATTGCCTCTGTTGTTTGGAGTACTTCACCGCTTTCAAAAATGAGTCTACTAATGTATTTCTGCCCAACTCTGCTTTTAATATTAGCAAAGAAATAAGCAAATTTAGTATCTCCTAGCTTTAATCATTGTATTCTGAACTTCTGCCTGAGTATACTCTCTTCAATTAACACCCATTTTTCAAGTGACTGCTTCAAAGAAAATTGCAGAAGTTTCAAAACTTAAACGTCTAAGTATACCAAAAAAAGTAAAAGAAAAAAAAACTAATATATAATCAAAGATAATTGATTAAGTATAATAATAACTACAAATTAATTAAGTTTAAAATGATAAAATTTGACTTTTTCTCATATGCACTACTAGATGCAAGCTAACACCATTGGAAAAATCAGATCAATTTACTGTGAAAATTCTTTTTATTTTCCTCTGTAATTCGTCTCTAACTTTTTATATTTTTAAATTATTGGTTTTTATTATTTTTAAATACTGAATTTTTGTTTTACCATTATTTTTTAAAAGTTGTAATGCTATACTGCTGTTGATTTTTAATGCATAATCTACAAAATATTACTCATAAATTTATTATTTTGCCTTCTAAATGCATAGTTTACGATTGGTTCGCATGAAATTTTGAAAAGACTATTTATTCGTTGAAGACAAAGGATAGATTTATGACAAACTAAAATTTATGATCTTTATATAACAACACTTCTTTATAAAAATCAAACTTTTTCGGAACTAAATCTCATGTTTTATTAAAATATATGTTTTCTATAATATCAATTCACTATCATATTCAAAAATATCTGCAATAAACGAGACTGTTATAAAAAGGTTTGGTTGTAGTTATTAACACTTGTTTAGCTATAATTTAAGAAGTTCAAAACTACTACTACCATTTTGTCATTTTAGAAATTGCAAATGTTAGTCATTGCAAATTACAATTTTTATATTTTTCTTAATATGGGCAGTTTTTTCTTAAAATATAGCTCTTTTATTGTAGTTCATTTTATGATTCCATGTCCCAACATATATAAAATTTTAAAATAAAATTTCCAAAGAATACTACTATTATATTGATAACTTTTTCACTCGCACCCACATTTATTCTATCAAGAATAACCATTGAGTTAATCTAATTCATTTTAACTTTAAAAATTAGCCAAATTGATTATCGAAAAGCAAAAAAAATTATATAAATAGGAACAGAGGGAGTAATTGGTAATTCAAATGGGGGCTGGTTGTGTTATATTACACTGTCACTACATAGCACTTAAACTCATAAAATAATAATGAAGCAAAATATATAAAATAAAAAATAAAAAATTATCGTTATTCACTCAATTACTCCTGTCCTGTAGGACCATTCTGTAATTCTCAAAACTAGAGGTACGATTTTTATAATTTTACAAACTTATAACTAATTCGGATTCCCTCAAAATAACCGCCAAAAAAATACCCTACATAGACCCACACTCTGCAACAGAAAATGAAAATGAAAACGAAAAATCAATCAACAATGGCAGCACTCTTCTTCTTCATTATTTTCACTTCATTTCTCTCCTTTTCCACTTCACAAATCACAGCCCCACCACCGCCGCCGCCGCCGCAATCCCTCATAAACGCCGCCGAAACACTCTCAAACTCCGGCTACGTTTCCATGTCACTCACTCTCGAACTCATCTCCGATACCATCCTCTCACGCGCCACCAAATACTCACTCTCAACTTCCGCCCTTACCATCTTCACTCCACCTGATTCCTCTTTCGTTAACTCCGGCCAACCCTCTCTCTCTCATCTTCTCCTCCATTTGTCTCCTCTTTCACTTTCTCTCTCTTCACTTCAATCCCTCCCTTTTTCCTCCAAAATCCCTTCTCTCTCTCCTTCCAACTCACTTTACATAACGAGCTTAGCTACTGATCTTCAAATTTCAATAAATAACGTCAAAATCGTCGGGTCTCCGATTTACGACGACGGGTACGTTGTCGTTTTTGCAATTGAAGATTTCTTCAGCCAAAATTTCACCCGCCCGAATACAAATCAAAACCCGAATTTCAAATCAAGTCCTCAGTGTATCACATTTGATCCATTTTCTCGGTTTTATGAGGTGTCGTTGATGTTGAAGTCCAAGGGGTACTTAATCATGGCTTCGTTTTTGGAGTTACAGTTAATTGGGTTTTTGAAGATTAATAATGATTCACCGCCGTTAAAGTTAACGGTGTTTGCACCAGTGGATGACGCGATTGTTGGGTACGCAGGGGATTTCTCTGAGTATCAGCAGTTATTTTTGAGGCATTTAGTGCCGTGTGTTTGGTACTGGACTGATTTGATTAATGGAACTGAGATTAAGAATTATGTTAGTGGGTTTAATATGATGATTAAGAAGGTTAACGACGTGGGGTTTGTTAATGGAGTGGAGATTACGTATCCTGATTTGTATTATAATGATTGGCTTGTTGTGCATGGGTTGCAGAGTGTGATTCCTTTGCCTGATGAGATTGATGAAGAAATGGGTGAAAATTTTGGTATGGGTGAAAGTAATAATGCGGTAAATTTTGATGTTTCTATGGCTCCTGATCACAGTGAATTTTGAGGTAATGCCGTAACTTTTTTTGAGTTTGTGTTGTGCATTATTTTTTATTAATTGATTCTACTTTTCAAGATTATTGTGTGTGTATGTGTGTTCATAGCCCCTAATCGCTGTGAATTTTTAGGTAATGTGGTCATTTTTTCTGAGTTTGTTTGGTGCATTGTGTTTGATTGATTTTTGCTTTTTCAAGATTTTGGTGTGTGTGTGTGTTTATGTTAGTGTGCGTGTGTGTTTCCATAGCCATTGATCATAGTGAATTTTGAGGTATAATTAACAAGATGTTGCAGTAATTTTGGGAAATTTTATGAATAATTAAACAATTTTTATTTTATTTCCTAAGTTTCATAAAAGATAACTTACATTTTTCCTTCTAATAACTTTTTGTAATACTTAGTTAACTATAAACGATTTCTTTTAGTTACGCGAAAATAGTTTAGTGACTATCAAAAAATAGTTACATGATCTATTAGTTACAGAAAATTAAATTGTTTTGAACATTGTGTTTGATAAAAAGATTTGTTTGTATGTGAATTGATTTTGATATATTGGTGTTTTTTTTTTTATATATACAGGTTAGGTTGATGGTGGAACTTTAGTTGCTGTGGCATTTGGAAACTGGAAATTATATTGCTGGCTTTGGTAACAATAGGGTGTTTCAATGGTTTTAGAATTTAAGTGAACGAAATTGTAGATTTCTGACTTTTAGTAATATAAAATAGTTTTACTAGTAGAATTGAGATGTATGTTCAATATCACTGTTGACTTTGATTTTGATCAGATTAGAATTTCTTATTGACTTTTCTTTCCTCCCCCACATCCATGTTGACCAAGATTTAATGAAGAAACATAAACAATAACTATTACTACTATGACTCATTACAAACAAGTTAGGATCGGCTATATAAAACCTCACCAACAACAACGACGAACCCAGAGTATTCCTATAAATAGGGTCTGAGGAGGATATTGTGTACACAGACCTTATCCATACCTTAAAAAGATAGAGAGATTGTTTCTAATAGACCCTCGGCTCAAGGAACGGTGGAGATAAGGCAACAAGTAGCAAACAATAGTAACAACAATACATTAAGGTAACGGGCACGAATGACACAGCATGTAATAGTAAAGAACCGTGAATAAGATAACATAGAAATTGTCCTAGTACTACTGGTAAGCCTAGGAGGAACGCACTACTAACTGTCAACCTACAATCCTAATCCTCGACCTCCATATCTTTCTATCGTGGTTCATATCCTCAGTAAGTTGGAGCAATAATACGAAGAAGGGGACAAAAGTGAAAATGGACATAATAAGGATGGTACAAAAAAGTTCAACCAATTCAATTGTGAAGAATACTAGTGCTTCATTAATATGATATATTCTATCTTAAGCTGTCTCTATCCAACTAAATTGCTTTTCTTTAGTTTCTCAAGTTTCCTCCACAATGCTTTAACAGTATCCTCTTTTCCCTCTTCAAGAAGTGCCCGTTTTAGATTATCAAACAAGGGAAGTGGAGGTCTCATGCCCATATCAAGCATCTCTTGAAAGTATCTACAGGCATCATCCAATCTATTCTCATGGCAAAAGCTGTTAATCAATGTCGAAAACATATGCATTCCGGGAAGAACTCCCCTAGCTTTCATCTGATCCCAGACTCGAAGAGCCATATCTGTCCGGTCCTCGTTGCAGAACATCCTCACCATTATCTCGTATGTACTCACAGTCGGTTCGCACCCAGGATCATTGCTCATTTTCTGAAACACCGAATAAGCTTCATTCGTTCTTTTGGCTTTTATAAGATGGTGAAGAATAATGTCATGTGTTCTGGAATTCGGACCAATCTTATATCTCCTCATCTCATCGACTAACTTATATGCATCATCCATACGCATAGACCAGCAATAAGCTCCCACCATTGCATTAAATGTGAATACCTCAAGATCAAAACCACTACCCTTATACAGCTCAAAATACTTAAGAGCCTCGACCAACCTTTTCTCCGATCCCAAACCGTTTATCAACGTGCAATACACATGAGGGGTCACCCTAATCTTCTTCCTTTCCATTTCGTGTAACAACTCAATCGCCTCATCATACTTCTTAACCTTGCAATGAGCATGGATCATGATTCCATAGCTCACGACATCAGGCTCAATATCATCAGCCTTCATCTCCTGATAAACTTCATTTAGCCTCAACAAATTCTTCTCTCCGCCCCACCCTTCTAACAATATAGTATAAGACTTAATATTAGGCTTAAATTTCCCATTATTCTTCCATTTATCAAACACTTCTTGTGCTTTCCCAACATTCCTAGACTTGCTCAATGTATCAAGCAATCTATTAAAATCTTGCAACTCAACAACCAATCCATATTTCTCCATCCTCTCAAATGCCTCGATAGCTTCTTTAACCTTCCTAGCCCGAGCATATCTCCGTGAAATAAGTGCAAATGCCTCTTTACACAACAACCCTTTCTTCTTCAACTCATCAACCAAAATCCAAACCATTTTGAACTGTTTGATCTTTCCTAAAGCTTCAATCAAACCATGATAAATCTCTGAAGTATGCACGAAACCGTTCTGTTTCTCAGCCCAACGGAAAAAAGACAATGCTAAAACCCCTGAATTGCTGAGCTTCTTTACAACCTCCTCAACTAATAAAGGATTCGCATTTATGGAAACAGAACTCAAAGCATCAGCTACACCTTTCGTCGAACAGGTGGTGTTCAAAAATATTTTGCAGATTCTTTCTGCTTCTTGTATAATTAGTGCATTTTTAGGATTTGAGTTTTGGTTATTAGCATTAGAAGAGGCATGGGTATTCACTGAATTGTAATGAATTTGAAAAAATGGCAATAATTTGTGAATTGGGTTTCCATTTTTTATGGGTTTTGTTGGGTTGTGAAGTGAAGGAATTAGGGTTTTAGGGGTTTTAGGTATGCGGCTGAGGGATCGGTGAAGACTCATTTTTGGGGATGAATTTTGAGTGACAACTGTGTAAAGAAATCGAATTGTAGAGCGTTTGGCGGGAGTAAGCGGAAATGAATATAAGGTCTCCTCAAAAAAGGATTGTAAATTATAACATGATTACGAGTTGTTCAAAACAGAACCGACGTCGTTAACCGAATTGAACCGATTATTTATTGGTTTATTGGTATCGGATTATTGGGATAATAGACGGTGAACGGATTAAGATTTTATAATTAATGGTTTAACGATTAGGGGGTTGGATTACTCAATTTTCTTATCGGATAAGCCGTTAAAAATATTTTTGTATTTACACTTTCATATGGATCTTGAAGTAGCAAGAACTCCTAAGAATCAATGACCATTTTAATTTATAATTTTCCCATCCGAATTTTTAATTCTATCCAGCTCATCATGTCTGTTAGGAGGCGTACAGGAAGTCGGTCAACAAAACCCCTCATAAAAAAGAATCAATTTCAATATTATACCAAACATTTTTAATTTGGTTTAGCCGATAAACCGTCCGATAATCGTTAATCCCCAATCCGCCTATTGTCTTATTGAATAGCTAGCGGATTAGTATATTTATAATCTGATAATAGATAAGCTAAACCGTTAAGCGTAATTATCCGCCTGATAAGCACCCCTAACTATACCCCGTGCAAAATAGTCTAGGTTTAACAAATTAATATATCTAAACATTTTTATAAGTCACTCTGTATGGAAAAACTATAGATAAAGAGTAAAATTTTTGTAACAAAAAATTCATATGTAACAAATAAATAAGTCCAAAACAGGAATAAAGGATGGAGAAAAATTGAAAGATGTCTGTTAGCGATCATAAATGAGGAAAGGTCCGTAATTTCAGCTTTGAATCATAATTGTCCTTAAAGTTTAATTTGGAGCACTAAAAGTCCTTTAACTATTCAAATGTAAAGGATTTATAGTCCAAACCGTTCTCTATCACATACAACTTCTTCTTCCTTTACAGTCTCTTCTCCTCCCTCTTCCGCAACCTTCCTCCGCCTCGCCGATGTCGGTGATGGAGCTGGCTCGGCTCGTCGTTTGGCGATAATCATGGTTCTATTCAAAGGACTTTGATCCAAACTGTGAGTTAACAAATTCCACTTATATTTAAAAGTTATTTAAGATATTCCGTACTAATATGGTCTTTAAGACTCTAGCAAGTATTTTACAACGGAAGGTATTCTAGCCGATAAGGCCGACACTTAGGATCTTGTTTGGACGAAACGGAAGATACTGTTGTTATTAATCTGTATTGCTGTAAAATAAATAAAACAGTAAACTTTTTGAAAATACAGAAACAGAAAAGTTAGTAGAATTAGAACGTCAATTCTCTTCTGAAAATAGTATAAAAATAAATCGAGTCCACTGAATACACAGTGTGTCCTTAAGAAAATTATTCATCTCAAGTACCCGAAGTTTTGGAATATATCCTCCCAGGATAGAACGATTTAACTCACCAGCGTATCGGTACCCAAAAACTCTAGTGATCGGCGAACCACTCGATGGTCGTAAAACACACTGGAATATTTTGTGCAAAAGAAGAAGAAGAAGATCAGAAAATTTTGAAAGTAAAAATTCTGGGATTCAAGGCATATTTAAAACGGACCGGACCGGACCTTTGTCCAAAAAGATTAATCAATCAATCTTTGACCAAATCTAAATCTAAATCCAAATCCAAATCCGAAGCCGAAGCCGAAGCCGCCGAAGCCGAAGCCGAGCGAGCGAGCGAGCGACGGCGCAAGGCTTGACTTCTTCTCAACTCTGTAAGAGCTAGAAGAAGAGCTTCTCTATATATACACATAGATTTTCTTTCTTCTTCCAATGAGGGACAAAGTGCACTAATTCAAAATTTCACTTCCTCCATTTCTTTTCCCACCATTTTCCATTCACTTTTTTTAAGCTACATCAAGCTTAAAATTAAGCTACACTAAGCTTAAAGACCAACAATCCCCCACATGAATGGGGAATGGCTATAAAATAAAGGAATGTACGGACGTGTGTATGTTTTACATGCAGGAATTAATTGCATCTGGATAAGTAGGTTTCACTTTGAACTTTTCATAGTGAACTTATATCGGATATACTCTGTCAATCGGTAGATTTGATATCTTTGAACCGTCGAGCTTTGTTGTATACCTAGACAACATAAGTCACACAATCAATCCTTAACCATCTATGGTTCTCACGGTTGTGTTCGTTTCAGCCATGAACACCGCCTAGTTTCATGAGTGCTTAGAGAATGGGCCCTTACTTTCATTCCCCTTGAAGCGGCTTACACTTCACACTCACATAGGTGATTCCTAAACGTGTAATCCTAAAGACACATTATCTGGTCATATCCTTCCAGACTTAGCAAATCATTAAAAAGCTTTAAGCTTTATTGACTCATCAAAAAGCCTTAATATTTTACCTTGATTTCTGAATATTGTCTTCATCACGAGAATGGGTTGAGTTATTTGACAATGTTGAACTGTCATTCATGACTTTGTTTGATCTCTTTGAACTTAGCTCTTGGGATCTTCAGTCTGCTAGGTAGAGTTACTGCCATGATGACTTGTCCTAGGCTTAACCCCATTCCCTTTGATGATCTTTCAACTGTCTCTCTAGATAGGCCTTTTGTAAGTGGATCCGACACGTTATCTCTTGACTTTACGTAGTCAANCTTTCACTTAACGAATCGCAGTCAGTTTTATGCGGATAAATGCTTTCAAAGAATTCAGCATTATCTGATTTCATTACCGTATTAACATGAATCTCGGGATTATCGGATTTATGGACCAAAAATCGACATGCTTTACTGTTTGTAGCATATCCAATGAAAACGCAATCTACTATTTTTGGTTCGATTTTAACCCTTTTAGGTAAAGGAACTTGTACCTTTGCTAGACATCCCCCACACTTTGAAATATTTCAAGTTAGGTTTTCTTCCTTTCCATTTTTCATATGGAATAGATTGCGTTTTGTTGTGGGGTACTCTGTTGAGTATACAGCTAGCTGTAAGGATAGCTTCCCCCTGCAAGCTCTGCGGTAATCCGGAACTTAATAATAAATAATTCATCATTTCCTTTAATGTCTGATTTTTTTTTTCCGCAATCCCGTTGGATTGAGGTGTGTAAGGTGCAGGTTTGATGGATAATTCCATATACCGAACATATTTCTGCAAATGGAGATTCATATTCTCCACCTCTATCACTTCTAATCATTTTGATCTTTTTATTCAATTGATTCTCCACTTCATTCTTGTATTGCTTAAATGCTTCAATTGCTTCATCCTTACTATTAAGCAAATAAACATACAATATCGAGTGCAGTCGTCAATAAAAGTAATAAAATACTTTTTCCCTCCTCGAGATGGTGTCGACTTCATATCGCAAATGTCAGTATGAATTTAGTCTAAAGGATTTGAATTCCTTTCAACAGACTTATAAGGATGTTTTACAAACTTAGATTCAACACATATTTGACATTTCGGTTTATTACACTCGAATTTAGGAAATACTTCTAAACTAATTAACTTCCGCAAGATTTTATAATCGGAAAAGGGTCAAATATACCCTTGTACTATTAAAATAGTTTAAAATTATCCTCTGTTTGAGTATTAGTCCATAATAAACCCTACCGTTATACTAATTCAAATTTACCCCTAATTTTAATGGAAGGACACATGGCATAACATAAACTGAAAATCCACCTCCAGTTTTAATACTCAATTCTCCTTAGAAACCCACCCTTTTATTGTAATCCATACTCGACTCATCCCACAAATTTTTACGCTTATTTTTATTTCACTTTCTTCCTTTTTTTTCCCTTTACATCTGTTTCTTCTTCGTCAATACACCATATCACATCTTTCATCTCAATTCCACCCAAGACTAAGGAATAAAGCAAAAAATCTAGCAAAAATGAAATGACAAGATAATTATAGGATTTCTAAATTTTGAATTGAATTCATGTGTTCGTTACTGCTAGGTCAGGTTTCAAGTAGGAGATGCAGAACCCCATTTTCGAAAATTTAGAGCCTCATCCTTGGTTGAGCACTTCTAAATATGAGGTTGATATAAACTTTGAGGTTGGATTTGGTAATTGTTGTAGGACTTCAATTTTTCAAAACCCAGTTGACAATTAGCATTAAACTTGGTGTCATCGGCTTCACCATTGTTGAAGCTTTAAGAGTTTCAGATCTGAAAATTTCTTTTGGAAGTTGTGTTCCAATATTGAATGGTAGAAATTTGAAAAGTATTGGTATCAGTCGGATTTTTGGACCGGCGAACAATCTGAAAATTATTCCTCGTCACCGGCGAACACCCTTTATCTTGTGATTTTGCTATAAGAGTGGTGAGCAATGGAGAAGTAGCATATTGTTAATTTGTTCCTACTTTAAAGAATGCAACATATTTGTTTATTGCAAAGTAGTATTTGACTAAACACACTAGGAAAACATCAATTTGGCTTGCTTAGTAGTTCTTGAACTCTGTTTTAGAATTGAAATGCCACTCCCAACAGAGGTGCTCCATTGTAAGTGCATCTACCTTGTTTAGACATTTTTCTGAAAATTTTAGCTCTTCTTCTTCACATTATTGTATGACTCTTTACCTTCATTTTTCATTTGGGTTGGGTAAGGGTAGGGCATGGGTTTTAAATTGGAACCAGATATTATATTTAGGAGTGTGTCTTCAATTTTTGTAGTGCCACGTGTCCTTCTGTTAAAATTAGGGGTAAATTTGAGCAATAGTATAACGGTAGGGGCAGTTATGAGCTGATACTTAAACGAAGGGTACTTTTAAATTATTTTCAATAGTATAGGGATATATTTGACTCTTTGCCGTTTTATAATTGACATGTCCTAAACGAATATGCCATAAATCATTTGACTCCAACAAATAAGAAGAAGCTAAAATTTTATTCATACTATCAACAACCATTACATTGAGTTTGAAAAGGCCCTCCGTGAGGTAGCCTTTTCCAACATACATTTCATTCTTGCTCACAACAACTTTATCTGAAACAAATACACATTTGAATCCATTCTTCACAAGTAAAGAAGTAGAAACTAAATTTTTCCTAATAGTAGGAACATGAAGAACGTTGTTGAGTGTTAACACCTTGCCGGAAGTCATCTTTAAGAATATCTTCCCATAACTTTCAATCTTAGCTATTGAATTATTTCCCATGGAAATCTCTTCTTCGGGACCAGCAGTAGAGTAAGTTGCAAATGCTTCTTTGACAGCACAAACATGTCAAGTGGCTCTGGAGTCAATCCACCACTCCGTCGGATTTCCAACTAAGTTGCATTCCGAAAGCATTGCACAAAGATCATCAATGTCATCATTCTTCTCCACTATGTTGGCATGTCCCTTCTTCTTATCCTTTTTCGGGAGACGACAATCAGGGGCTTTGTGACCAACTCTTCCACAGTTGTGGCAGTTGCCCTTGAATTTCTTTTTGTTCTGCTCCTTAGTCTGTCTTGAAGATCTCTTCCTCTTCTTACTTTTTGGAGCAGTCTCCTCAACGATATTAGCTCCCATGATCATTGAATTTCCACGAGACTTTTTCTCGGCTGTTTTGTTGTCTTTCTCAATCTTGAGACGAATCACAAGATCTTCCAACTTCATTTCTTTGCGCTTGTGCTTAAGATAGTTCTTGAAATCTCTCCATGAAGGAGGAAACTTTTCAATCATTGCAGCCACTTGAAATGCTTCATTCACGACCATATCTTCAGAAATAAAGTCGTGAAAAATAAGTTGAACCTCCTAAACTTGGGTTCCCATAGTTTTTATGTCTATCATTTTATAGTCTAGAAACTTGGCAACCACAAATTTCTTCAAGCATGCATCTTCAGTCTTGTACTTCTTCTCAAGTGCGTCCCATAATTCTTTCGAAGTATTCATCGCATTGTACACATTGTACAAGTCATTCTCGAAAGCGCTTAGGATATAGCATTTGCAAAGAAAATCTGACTGCTTCCATGCTTCAACAATCATGAACTTCTCGTTGTCCGGCATATCCGCAGCAGGCACTGGAGGTTCTTCACTAGTGAATTTCTGCATACCAAGTGTGGTAAGCCAGAAGAACACCCTTTGCTGCCATCCTTTGAAGTTGGCTCCAAAAAATTTCTCCGATTTTTCTGCCGGTGGAATAGCAGTCCGGCCTGACGAGGCTATCGTCGTTGCCGTAACAATCGCAAAAGAATTTCCGTTATCAATTGTCATTTCTCACTGTCGACAACAGAAGAGTTTAATCAATGAAAAAACTAGAACAGTAAACAATACTGTAAATAACAATAAATAGTATGTATAATAAATAAAAACCGAAGTTTTTATATATTGTTTCACAGAAAACGATGAAGTTTTTATTTCTTCAAATCGTTTTCTGAATTTCAAAACTCTGATGAAGTTTTTATATCTTCAAATCAGAATAATAAAATTCAGAATCAATTGCCATTTCTCACTGTCAACAACAGAAGGGTTCAATCAATGGCAAAACAAGAATAGTAAATAATACTGTAATTAACAATAAACAGTATGTATAATAAATAAAAACTGTATTTTTTATATATTGTTTCACAGAAAACAATGAAGTTTTTATGTTCTTCAAATCGTTTTCTGAATTTCAAAACTCTGATGAATTTTTATATCTGCAAATCAGAATGATAAAATTCAGAAGGAGTAGAAAACCACACAGGTTTTAATTTCCACAAACAGAATACAGAATATAAAAAAAATTCCTTAAGATTGTTATTAATCTGTATTGTTGTAAAATAAATAAAACAATAAACTTTCTGAAAATACAGAAACAGAAAAATTAGTAGAATTAGAACGTCAATTCTCTTCTGAAACTAGTATAAGAATAAATCGAGCCCATTGAATACACAGTGTGTCCTTAGGGAAATTATTCCCCTCAAGTACCCGAGGTTTTGAAATATATCCTCCCAGGATAGAACGATTTAACTCAACAGCGTATCGGTACCAAAAAACTCTGGTGATCGGCGAACCACTCGATGGTCGTAAAACGCACTGGAATATTTTGTGCAGAAGAAGAAGATCAGAAAATTTTGTAAGTAAAAATTCTGGTATTCAAGGCATATTTATAGCCAATTTTGTACTGTTTCTGAAAAGGTTTTGCAATCTTTCAGAACAGCCATAGCTGTTGGAACAGGTATGAATATTGCGAGAAAATTAAAAACGGATTTAAAATAATCCGGGAAAGAAAAACAGACCGGACCGGACCGGACCTTTGTCCAAAAAGATTAATCAATCAATCTTTGACCAAATCCGGATCTGAATCCGCCGAAGCCAAGCCGAGCGACGACGATGACGGCGCGATGCTTGCCTTCTTCTCAACTCTTTAAGAGCTAGAAGAAGAGTTTTTCTATATATACACATAGATTTTCTTTCCTTCTTTCAGTGAGGGACAAAGTGCACTAATTCAAAATTTCACTTCCCTCTATTTCTTTTCTCACCATTTTTCAGTCACTCTCTTTAAGCTACACCAAACTTAAAGACCAACAACTGTCAATAAATAGAAGTACATTTTATTCATTAGTTAACATCTCGATATCTCATACTAACATGATAGAGTATCTATGATTGTTGTGTCTTATTGTATACTCAACCAAAATTGTTGTATTTTCTTGAATATCTTTATCTTGTCTGATAAACAATATGATCCTAATTAGGGCAAAAAGCATGTCATATCTAATTCAACTTGAATTGTCCAAAGCTTTATTATGCTTCTTTTGCTATGAGTGTGATTTGAGGATTGACACTGCCAAAATAAAGTGCTTGTATAATTATCAGTAAGTTAATTTTTACTGGAAACCTATTTGGCACTAAGGAAGGAAAAAGATATATCCAGTAGTCAATAAAGTGGATCGAGAATTATGAAGTTTCAAGTTTAAATTCGAACAAAAACAAAAAACACTAGGTAATTTCTTCTCATCTGTCTAAGCGTTGGTGGGCAAAATTACCAAATAGCAAGTACCTCATGTAATTATTCGAGATATACCCGATAACATGTATCTCGTGCAATTAGTCGAGGTACAACTGGCACGCACACCAAGTAAAAAGATCCAAATTCCAATAATCTTGTACCTCGAAATACAAGATCGATAGGAATGGACACGGTTGTCCTTTTGTTTTTTTATTTTTTTTTTCCCTCTGAAAAAAGAAAAAAAGTTTTGACGTTGGGTTAAACAAGAAAATATTTTCTCTTGTTTGGACGAGACAAAACACATTACATTAATACCATAAACATCACATATAAAATTGAACAGATTAATCTTTCTTTTTTTTTTTAAATTAATGAAAGTCATATAAAATCTGTATTGGTTAAGAATTAAGATTGCTGATTTGACATAATTGAGGTGTAAATCAAGCTTTGTTCCTACAAACAAATGTAGAGTTGAGAAAAGTAGACCTTGTCCACAATAAATAGATAGGCATAATAGAAAACCTAAAAAAAAAAAAAAAAAAAAATAATAATAATAATAAGAACCAGTTGTTCGCTTTTATTTTTGCCGTTAATCTTCATTCACTCACTATTTCATCGATTCAAATAAAATTAGGGTTAATCAAATTACAATTGATTAAATCAGTGACATATAAATCACATTTGGACTGCATGTGCACCTGTTTTGAATAGTTAGTGGACTATTAATTCTCTATGTTAAACATAAATGATGAATTTGATCCAATGCTGAAACTTGAAGGACTATTTTGGACCTCTACTATATGAGTCGCTATTGGTAATTGCAACTTATAAGTGTCATTCAGTAACATTGTTTGTAAGTAGTATACAGAAAATGTGATTTATAAGTCTTATCTCATTAAATGTAACAAATGTTTTTTCCCTTCTTTTATTTTTGTTTCTACTGCTTATTTTTGTGAGATATGCAAAAACTTTTCCAGGTGCCATGCCGAGAGGGGCGGATCTAGCATAATAACTACATGTTCCCGCTAACTCAGTAGCTTTTGTCTAAATTCTGTATTTATACTGAAAAAATAAAAAATTTACCTCCTATAGCAAAGGTATACACCTTATTTATTATAAATTAAAATTATTTTAAAATATTATTTTCTGTAGCTACCTTTTATATTTTATAGCAAAATAATTATTTATGGTATATATTGTCATTGAGGCATGAAATACGTTATTTATGTTTTTTTTCACTCTTATACAACTGGACATACCTATTTTTTAGGTGATTGTCGTTACTGTATTTATGAATACATGGCGAGAACACATGCACGTACAACTGGACTACCCTGATTTTAAGCGCTTCTTATTGTTGTATTCATGAATACAACAGCGCGAATACATGCGTGTCAACTGGACTGCCCTAATTTTAGGCGCTTTTTGCGGATGTATTCATGAATACATGGCGCGAATACATGTGAATACATGCACGTACAGCTGGACTGCCCTGATTTTAGGCGCTTTTTATTATTGTATTCATGAATACAGCAGCGCCGAATACCTGCGCATACAGCTGGACTGCCCTGATTTTAGGTGGTTTTTACTGTTGTATTCATGAATACATGCCGCAAACACATGTGAATACATGCGCGTACAGCTTGACTGCCCTGATTTTAGGCGCTTTTTACTGCTGTATTCATGAATACAACAACGTGAATACATGTGAATACATGCGCGTACAACTGGCATGCCTTGATTTTAGACGATTTTTGCTGCTGTATTCATGAATACATAGCGCGAATACATGTGAATACATGAACGTACAGCTGGACTACCCTGATTTTTAAGCGTTTTTTGCTGCTATATTCATGAATACAACAACGTGAATACAACGAATACATTACCGTAACAACTGAATAGTAGCTATAGGAAGTAATTATGTATATAGTAGCTACAGGAAGTTAATAGCCACTAAACAATAGTGGTTTCTGAAAATTTCTCTTGAAAAATCTATTAAATGTATAAGAATATTTAACTTGAACCCAGTCCGTTAATCCAATTATTATTATATATTAACTTGAAATTTTTTTAGGAACCCATAAACTTAAAATACTGAATCTGCCTCGGGCCATGCAAAAATCCCAACCTAGTAGCATTAGCATAATCTGTATTTTCTTAAACTTTAAAAGCAGCGAGAAAGCAAGGTTAATTTGTCAAATGGTCACTTAACTTATGATTATTTTTACAAAAGTCAATAAACTAATTTTTGTCACTTTGAATTATAGTTTACTACTCTTGAGGGGAAGGAGGATATTGGTGGGATGGCAAAGACTAGAGAGTAAGTTCCTGGTTCAAATGAAATAAAAGAAAATGAATGGTACTATTATGAAAAAGGTACTCAATTATTTTGGGCTTCAAGTCAAGCAGAATGTTTAGTACAAACATATGATTTTGACTATATTAAGACTTTTTCCTTTGCAGTTAAAATGACCGCAGTCAGACTTCTCTATAACAACATCCCTATATAACAATACTTCACTATAAAAGTTAAGTTTTTCCGGTACCAATTTTCATGTTATGTTATAATATATGTTCTCTATAACAGCACTTCGCTATAACATCCAAAAATATTCGGAACAAACGAGCATGTTATAGAGAGGTTTGACTGTACTATTTAATGCATAATTATTAAGGAATATGACATTGTATAATCTCTCTCAAAATAATAGCTGAAAATATATATATTCATACAAAAAATATACAAATTTTATACACTTTACGTCAATCAGATGTAAATAGTTTAGGCCGGAGGCTAAAAGTGATCTTTGCCTAATTGTTAGTCATTAGTTCCCCCTTCACTTTGCTATCTCTCTCTTGGTTTGCAGGCTAAGAAAGCCTCTATATGTATATGGCCTCTACACAATGTATCCAAGGGAATGGCCTAACGGTTAGTGAATTGCATGAAAACGAAGAAATCTAGCATTCAAATCCCAGCGGAAATTAAGAAAAAAAACGTTATATGATTTCTTCCAATCTGTCTAAGCCTTGATAGATAATTTGTTATACCTGTAGTTGTACCATCTATCGTTGATAGATCCGTATCTGGTAATGTTTACTTCACTATCCAACAACAATCATACTCGGTATTACCCCACACCGTGAGGGTCTGGGGAGGGTAGTGTGTACACAGACCTTACCCCTACCTTGTGAGGAATTTACTTCACTATCCAAACGCATAAAAAACTTCTCTCAATCACAAAAAAGGAGATACATACAACAGGAGAATAGAAGCACCAAACAATTGCTCGAAGATCCAAAACTAGTTGCTTAAATAGCATTTTACCAGACTTCTATAGAACAAAAGCATAGCGACCAACCTGAAAACAATGAAAATTGACGATGACTTGGTTCACATAAACCTCAATGGATCTAATTAGACTGCATATAACACAATGTCAAGTAATGATAAAACCTCAAACGGCGTACATGTATTAGAAAATGTGAATACTCATTAATGCCTTAAAAAATGAAAACTATAGATGTGATACAGTGGGAGATTCCTCTTATTGCGCTGGGAGACCGTATATGGAGGCTCTACAACTAATTCGTATGAAGGCCACAGCCCAATGTCAATGCTTCTTCAACTTGCAATCTCAAAGTGAACATTAAAGAAGCCGATAACTAGAACAAACCTCCCAAAAAGAATGTCGACCAAAAATGCATCTAAGCTGAAAGTACGCAAACCTGGTGGTCCAACTCAGAGCCGGTAGAGATGATGGACATTCAAGTCGTACTTTGCTCGTCATCTACATTGATTTGATTGTGAGCTCAAATCTTGAAGCAGTCTTTGTACAGAATCCCCTAAGTTTTTCACTTGAGGTCCAGGCTTCAAAATGTTGACATCACCCCATCGCGAACAAGGATCCATCCTCCAACTCTTATGACCCGTGCACCATGCGCCTGGGGTGACTCTATTATGGCTACGTTTAAGGATATTCTGATCAATCATGTCAAGTACCATCTCGTCTTTATTAAACTGTCTAGCAAATGCAGCTCCGCTTTGCGCCATAAGATCGTAATCTGAAGTGTTAAGGAAGAGGGGCTCCATCTTAGGGGGATTATCCCACACCATATATCTCATGTCACTATTTACTGTTGTATTCTTAAACTCAGGTGAATTGCAAACAACAGAATGGAAATAGACTTCTTGTGACAATACTGCATTGGTAAAATACATTAGAAGGGTTCTTGGAAGGTTGTCCCATCCAAAAACACAGAACTCGAGAAATGATCGGCTCAAGATAACCCAAGGAGAGCCTGTAATTGAATAAATAAGTATATCAATTAGTCATCAATCCAAAAAATAAATATGTAATCTATAAATCCATCAGATAGTAATATGAATATGAAGAACTCTACCAGTAAAAACTTGGAAAGCCTCAGGCATCGGCCGCTTTTCGGTCGCATAAAAAATTTGCGTCTTCCGTGCTAGGTAAAGCCCTGGATCAACTACAATGGGCTTTATACGTTGACCCCTACAATTCCATTAAACAAAAAAAACTATTCAAGTTTCTGGACATATATATGGTAATAAAAAAAATTGAAAACAAGATTTTGCCTACTCTTTCCATCCAAGGTCGCTGGTGTGATCAATGAAATTTAGGTCTCTACTAACTGATGAGAGGACATGAGATAAGTCTGAAAGCAGAGCAGAAACAATGCCGCAGTCAAAAAAAATGAGCAAGGATGTCAATTAACAGATATTATGCAATCATTATGAAGGCAAGCAGGAGCTAGTATCAAAATTTGTAAACTAGGCAAATTTTCGATTAGACATAGAACTGGAGGTTATCGATCAGCAGACTATAATGGTCATTTAATTAAGCACCGGCGCATGTCCTTTCTTCCTAAAAACCCCATTCAAAACTTATTATTAAAAGACATTATACAATTTTTAAAACGTATTCTACTCCCTACAATTCTCCACGACCATCCCATCCCACCAAAAACGAGGAATTACTCCCTCCGTTTCAATTTATGTTACACACTTTCCTTATTAGTCCGTTTCAACAACAATGACACATTTCTATATTTGGAAACAATTTAACTTTAGATTTTTCATTTTACCCTTAATTAGAAGCTTTATAGCCATATGATGTAACAAAGCTTTTACCTTTAAGCTTTTAGGACCACAAATTTCAAGACTTTTTTCTTAGACACCGCGCCGAGTCGGACAACGTCACACAAACTGAAATGGAAGGAACAAACTGAAATGGAAGGAGTATTATTTTATGCCCTTCTCATCCAAATAGTTCAGTAAAATTTCAGGAATACTAATTTTATCCCCTTTTCTTTCATTCAATAGATCAATCAACTGAGCCTCAATCTCAAACATAGTTGGGAATATTCAACTGGGCTTGATTCCTGTTTGCGAAAGTTATGAATTTCTTTTCAGCTACTACACAAACTCAAAATTAACCATTAGCAAGAACCAATCCAACTAGTGTTATGTACTTGACAGGTCTTTTGACAATTGAATTATGATCGTAAAAATAAAGCTACCGTACGAACTTATGTCTAATACTTATTTGGCAAATAACTTTTCTGCGCATGCATTCTACAATTAGGTGCATTCCAGATATTTAAATTGACATGACTGACAAAGACGAAATTTCCATCACAAGGAATAGGCCTACCACCAACTTTTAGCAAAAAAGCAGGACATGTAGATTTTTACATCCTTCGTGCACCCAAGAGCTGGGGAAAGAAAACGAACCCTAGCTTAGTTTTGATAGCTCTAATATAGGGATAATAGTCAGCAAATAAAGTCAAAACGGCACATGAAACTCTTGCTGCAAATGAACTGGTTTTTCTGAAAATTTATTCAGATTATTGGTCAATCAATTGTCGTGTCATCTTATTTTGAGTGAAAGCGAGCTGCCAACATCTCATTAGAGGAGCAGAATTACAAGCAGGACATGCAAAATCCAACCAAATTATCCTGACTAGTTACTCCAAAGAGAACTAAACCATCAAATATCACAAGAATGAGAACTGTCATATAATTATACGGACACTAATTAATAGATTGTTTCTGACTTTAATCACCACTCATATACCAGAAAAACACAATGTTCCATGTTGAATGAGCTTGATCCAGAAAGTTAACCACAAACCTAAAATACACTTAGAGACAAAATTCACTACTGGACACTAATCCAGTTGGCAACATAATATAAGTCAATAATACAACAAAGTGAGATTCAAAATTCAAAATCTCTATCTTGACACACAGCTCATATCAGAACAACAACAACAACAACAACCCAGTTGAATCCCACAAGTGGGGTCTACGGAGGGTAGTGTGTACGCAGACCTTAACCCCTACCCTGAGTTTGTTTCCGATAGACCATTGGCTCAAGAAAGTGAAAAGACAGCTCATATCTGAACCTTAAATAAAAATTCAAACCCCAAAAACAGTTCCTATCTGGAAACTTAACTCATCCATAGAGACAAAAAAATTGGAACTTTAAGCAAAACTATAAGTCTCAAAATTTAAAAACCCGCGAATCTTTTCAGCAATTATGAGCTTCTACTTTATCAATTAGTCAAAAATAAACTCAATTATGAACAAAACAATAACCAATTAAGCTGGAACAAAAACTGATATAGCTATACATACCATCTTGAGTAATCAAAGGATAATCAGAGGCACTTAGATTAACAAACCAATCCCATCCACCATCCATCTTCAACAAAATCGCGACCGCCCTAAGCATTGCTGCTATATTAGTTGAGCCCATATAAGTAACTGGATCAGGCTTTCCAACTACATCTACATTCCCAAAAGCCTGAATTACAGGCACAGATTTCACTAACATCCCGAGTTTTCGCCTTTCCTCTTCACTCCCATCTACACCAATGTGCAACAAGTACCTATTCCTAGGGTGATACACAGCTAACAAAAGCCTAAAAATCCTATCACTATCACCTCTTCCACCTGAAATGTAGTATCCAAAGGCCGGGGGATGACCTGGCCCGTGATGCACAGGAGTAGCAAATCTCCTGTGCAATGAAAATGCATAATAAGATGAGCTAAAACCTGAAATTGAAGACAAGAATATGAGAAATGATACAAAGGCTGCACAAAACAGTGCATATAGCCATTTTTTCTCAGCTCCCATCTTATAGCATGGGGGAAAAATTTTAGGAAAATTTTCAAGATTGAAACTTTTTCCAAAATTCTGATCCGGGGTTGGTTCCTTTTTGTGAAAAAAAAAATGATTCCTTGGTATTATTGGGTTTAAGAAATCTTTAGCTAAAAATGGGTTCTTTTGAGATCCCCTTAAGAAATACTAATCATTTTACTCAAAATCAAGAATTTTTATCTCAAAAACGGGGGTTTTTTTTTTTTTGAGATCTTTGATACAGTGAAAACAATTCACTTAAATCAAGAAACTTTTCTGAGAAATTCACTTTGAAAATGGTATATATCATGGAAAAATACTCTTTCTGAAATGGAAATGACTGGAAATTGTGGAAATTTTCCTGATTTGGGATTAGGGTTTGAAGCAGGTGGGTATATAAGTTTAAAAAGAAGATGAGAAACAAAGAAAAGAGTAAGATTAGAAATGGAAGCAAAGTTTCTTCTTTTTAATTTTTCACGAAAAGAGTAATAATATTAGATATGGAAACTAATATTATTCCTATTTTGATCTACTTAACTATACAAATAAAAATAGTACTATTTGTAATAGAGGATTTGATTTTATTACTCGCAGATAAGAGCGTGGAAACACGGTAAGGAGGATTGGATAGAGCTGTGTTAGTGACGTGCTTAGTTAGCGCGTGGGTGTTGTGATGAATCTGAGACATATTCTATTATTGTCACAGTTGAATTTATTCGTCTGCTTTTGTTGTCTTGGTTTTTGTTAGAACTTTGGGAGTTGGAGAGCTTAAAATAAACTTTATATATTCTTTTACTAAATTGGAATTCTACGTGCCTACATTGGTCGTTTTATCTCGTAATTAATTATTTCGAGATTAGTTATTTTATTTTTTATGAGGATAAAAAATATACTACAATCCCGGGATTAATTATATCACGATCTTATTTCAATCAAATATAGAAAAAACTTATCTCAAATCTAATTCCGGGATTAGTTATCTCATCCATCTTACCAAACGAGCCCTTCGAATTCGAATAGATGGTTTCTTGATACATAATATCTTGCACCCTTATAGCTTGTTTGGATGGTTGCTATACATCGTTTCATAATGTATTGTATTGTATTGTATTGTATTGTACTGTATCGTTTGATGAATGTAGTGTTTGGATAAATTGTATCGTTTGTTGTTTTTTCGTGATATCAGCAATATGAAGAATAAACTTGCAATATTCTAAAAAAAAATTATAATACGAGGTAAATTTATTATATAAAAAGATAAAGTAAATGATAAAATAAAATTATTTAATAATAATGAAGGATGAGATGAGAGAATAATACAAGATGACGATGCAACCACACTAAATCGGTCGTTACATAAAGTGACACATTTCATCGTAACAAGCATTATTACATGGACGAATTTAACGATACGATACAATAAAATTTAAGTAACAACCAAAACAAACATCGTATTTAAAGTATTGAATGCTTAAATTAAAAAAATAAAAAAGAATTTGATTGTTCCCCCTTTTTCTTTTTTGGTAAACACCATTATCTAAAATAGGAATAGTGAGAAATTTAGAAATTTTACAAATGATACTAATTCTTTTACTATTATTAAGCGTGATTCGATCTTAACAATTTTTGGAAATAGTGTATAGACCAAAAAAGATTCAGATTTTTGCTCAAGGTGTAACTTAATAATAATAAACAGATTTTTGATAATAATATAATAAAATCAATGTCATGGCAATCTTTTTCAAGTAATGTGATTCATCATTTTCTTTTCCTCAAAATAATACTTAAACATTTTCTATTATTAACACGACTAGTGTCGTTTGTGAATTGTATGCAGTTATATCAAATGTAATCCAATTAATTTTTAGCATTTATTTTTTAAGATTGAATTGCTTTTCCTAGACTTATGTGTTTGTATTTGGTATGACATAAGTTATTGTTTTGATAAATATTTTTAAAATTATTTATTTTTTAAAAAGAATATCTAGAAAATGCATATCGGTATACAATATGGTATCAAAAGCACATGTAGAAAACTTGAGTTTGTATTTCATTGTCAATCCACCACTCATTATTAAAAAAGAATTTTACGTTGCTCAATCATGATGAGATGATCGCACAAGCTATAACAACTTTTCACTTTATAGTAAAATATATTTTTTCTAAAACTAATATTTGGTAATCAAATAACAGAAAATCACTATTAAATTTTCCATCAATAACGAAACACATATAATATATCTTTCATTTTTAGCTCAACGATATTCATTGTTTTCGTAAATTTACGAGTCAAAAAAGTTCTATAATTTTTATTAAATCGTCAAGATTCTTAATTAACTTGTAACGTGAATGGCTGAGCTAACATAATTATTGACTAATTAAATAATTAATCTTCTCTAGTGGTACCATGTGCCTAATTTTAGCCCCCCAATAACTTCAAGTTAGGTTTACGAAAAGAATGGGATTTATGTTCCTAACATGGTACAAATTTCCAATATTATATACAATTATATTTACTGAAGCGAATATTTCTAGAATTCGTGAAGTTTAAGAAATGTGGGAGTTATTATTAATTAATTTAGGAAGTCAAAGAGGCATTTGCTTGAACAATTTCACAAACATAGTTTGCCAAAAAAAAATTGAGTGTTTATGTAACTCTGTTTAAGCTATTTTTCTAAATTAAAAAAAAAATTATCTTTTCAAACTTAATTTTAAAAATCTTTCAATAATTAATTTACAAAAATTCAAAAAAGTGAAAAACAAGCAAATTTTAAAATAACGAAAAATAGGTAAAAAGTAGAAAGACGATAAAGAAACCGATCGAGTTGATATTTTTATAAATTAGTTTTTTGGCTGAAGTAAAGTTATGGATTGCCTTTGCCATATTTCGAAAAAGTAAAGACAATAAATGCAAGGCTTTGACTAACGAAGGGATTACCTAACAATATGGAAAAAATCGAAGTCTTCCACCGTATTGTCAAAAGTTAGGAAGAAAAAGAAATAGAAAATGTTAGTAATGTATAGTTCTCAAAATAATAATCAATATATATCGTAGTGCACTGTATACAGTGAAATCGGCAGCCCCGATTTCACTATTTGATCGAGACTGAGACGTTGATCGAGACTGGGACGTTGCACCGAAGAGCTAAGACATTGAGTCCGAAATCAAAAAAAAATTCTAGATCGATGTCGGTGTCAATCGAAGCCAAAAGAGATAGACTTCGAGTAATATTGGGATAGCTTAGTAACGGAAAGAGCGAGATATCCGCGATTGGTCGAGGATTGTGGCGTGAATCTCGGAACGGATCAAATCAGTAGCGGCTAATCAACTGTTTATACGATTTCCTTCTGCAATTAGAAGTATACCATAATTAGGATTCCTCTACTATATAAAGAGGAATTTCAGTCATTTGTAAGATGGATTGTTCACTGAGAAAGGCTATACAAGAAATTCTTGTTTATTGCTCTACTTACCGTTCATCAGAATTATTTATCTTAATCGTTGTTGTACTACTATCACCTCGAGAATACATCATTTCGAGGTCGAGGCTCAACTTGCATAGTGGTTTGATTTATTTTACAGTTTAATTCAGTCATTCACTTTCTCATTTATCAATTGGTATTGGGTCAAATCACATATCCTTAAAATCATAATATAAGTTTAATTGTTATCCAAATTTTAGGGTAAACAGTTTGGCACTCAGCGTGGGGCTAAGGATAATAGTGATTATTTAATACTGATTCCGATAACACGCACTGTTTTATGCTTGTTCTTGTCAAGTATTTTGCCTTCAGGTTAAAAACATGTCAAACTCACAAACTGCACTTTTTCGCGGGACGACTCATAGGAGGTGAGAAGGGCCCTTACTTCGTCCCACACAGTGTATTACTATCGGCCCTACCAGGCAACATCTACCTACACAAGCTCGATCAGGAGAGAGGGAGGATCTGACAGAAGTACAAAATTTTGATTGTTCAGAGAATAAGATCAGTTCTATTAAGAACATGTCATCTTGATGACCAAGAAAAGTCTTCCGAAGAAGCAAGCTTCAACGCTCCCCAAGACAATAAATCCATCATTGTGGGGAGATTAAAGAGCATCCAACGCAAAGCGGCCTTTCATTCCCTTATTTCGTCGTGGCCCCCCTCCCTCNNNNCCCCCTCACAACACCCCCCGGTGACAATGACCTCGGATTTTACGGGGAAAACGACAATGTAATTGCTCTGAGGGTCGAGATGCCACAAGTTTATCTCGGGGGAGCACCGATTTCCAACCCAGTCGACGTCAGTTCACACATCTCTTTGAATGCGAATCTGGGCGCAGACCCCGAAGGGAGTGTACGCAGAGAAGGCCGATCTGGTGGCCAAGGTGCACAGGGCGGAGGAGATGGAAGAGTCAGTTTTCAAGTAATATTCGAAATGCTACAGGCTCAACAAGACGCTATTTCACAACTATAAAATCAACATCGAACTCCGAGTGGGGTCGAACCAGAAGCCGCCCGCCGAACTGAGCCAGTACCAGAAAGGTTGAATTCCAATGAACCGGGGACTGACCCTGCGATAATGAAGATGCTCGAGGAACTCACCAAACGAATTGAGTCGGAAGAGAAGAAAATTGAGGCAAATGAGAAGAAAGTGGAAATGTACAACACCCGAGTTGATCAGATACCGGGGGTACCGCCAATTTTGAAAAGGATGGACTCGAAGAAATTTGTACATAAGACGTTTCCTCCAAGTGCGGCTCCGAAGCCCATTCCCAAAAAGTTTCGTATGCCAGATATACCTAAGTACAGTGGGACTACCGATCCCAACGAGCATGTCACCTCCTATACATGCATCATCAAAGGTAACAATTTAGAAGATGATGAGATCGAATTTATTTGTTGAAGAAGTTCGGAGAGACTCTATGGAAGGGGGCAATGATTTGGTACCACAATCCACTGCCAAATTCCATTGACTCATTTGCCATGTTAGCGAACTCTTTCGTAAAGGCACATACAGGGGCCATAAAGGCTGCGACGAGGAAATCGGGCCTTTTCAAAGTAAAACAGAAGGATAATGAAATGCTTAGGGAGTTCGTGTCTCGATTTCAATGGAACACATAGATTTGCCACCAGTCACATATGATTGGGTTGTTCAAGCCTTCACTCAGGGTTTGAATGAACGAAGCTCGATAGCATCACATCAACTGAAGCGAAATTTGATCGAATATCCGGCGGTGACTTGGGCCGATGTACATAATCGATACTAATCAAAGATGACCTATTAGGAACTCTTTCCGGTTTCGTATATCCGAACAGGTCCGCAGTCAGAAATCAGAGGGACATCTATAGGGAACCTTGGTCGAATAAAGACCGATATCAACCATACATCGCAGATCGCAGGAACGGCAGCCCGGGACGCAATCCCGCACGAAATGATTGAAGAAGTGATCGAGGATAGAGTTCTCATGGACTTATGAGAAAAAGTGGTTTTGATAAGCATGACGATCCCATAGAGGCACCTCGATTGTCGGAGTATAACTTTAATGTCGACGCATCAGGTATTGTATCGACAATTGGAAGAATCAAAGACACTAGATGGCCCAGGCCCATACAGACTGATCCTTCCCAAAGAAACCCCAATCTGATTTGTAAGTATCACGACACACATGGCCACCGAACTGAGGATTGCATGCAACTAAGAGAGGAGGTAGCCCGTCTATTCAACGAGGGCCACCTTCGAGAGTTCTTAAGTGATCGAGCCAAGAATCATTTCAGAGAAAAGGACGCCAATAGGAAAAATGAGCAGGAAGAGCCACAATATGTGATCCATATGATCGTCGACAGTGTCGATATTCCACAAGGGGCTGTGTTCAAACGCGCTAAGGTATCAATTACTAGGGAAAAACGGACCAGAGATTATGTGCCAAAAGGCACCGTATCATTCAACAATGAGGAACTAGAAGGAATTTCTCAACCCCATAACGACGCTATGGTAATTTCTATCTTTATGAATAAAGTTCAAGTTAAGCGTGTTTTAGTGGATTCAGGTAGCTCTGAAAATATCATCTGATCGAGGGTCATGGAGCAGCTCGGCCTATAAGACCAAATCGTGCCAGTAGCTCGGGTCCTGAACGGTTTCAACATGGCCAGCGAAACGACTAAAGGAGAGATCATTTTACCGGTAAACGTGGATGGAACTATTCAAGAAACCAAGTTCCATGTAATTGAGGGCGACATAAGGTACAACGCCCTACTCAGGAGGCCCTGGATTCACAATATGAGGGCAGTCCCTTCGACTCTCCACCAAATGATGAAATGCCCGACACCGGACGGGGCGAAAATGGTATACGGGGAACAACATGCTGCAAAGAAAATGTTCGCGGTTGATGAGTTAATACCAATATTGGCACTTTCAACGTCAAAGGGATCATAGTTCAAAGGAATACAAGAAGCCAAATAGCAACCACAACCATTAGCCTCGACTAAATCGGAGAAACAGGGAATGGAAGAAGAAGATGACGATTATTGGATCCCTCGATCCTTTGTTATTCCTGAAGATTCCGAAGCCACCAGATTAACAGGCGAAGAGCTGAAAAAGGTTATATTGATCGAGTATCTGCCCGAACGAAATGTATACCTGGTTACGGGGTTAACCCCTGAACTCAGGAAAAAACTCAATAAATTTCTTATTGATTATATGAATTGTTTTTCTTGGTCCCACTTAGTTATGACAGGGATCCCGCCAGAAATAACAACACATCGATTGAGACTGAACCCAAATTTTAGTCCAGTGAAACAAAAGAGAAGGCCCCAGTCCAAGGTAAAACATGCATTCATCAAGGACGAGCTAACTAAACTTCTCAAAATAGGATCCATTCGGGAAGTAAAATATCTCGAATGGTTAGCAAATGTAGTCGTAGTCCCTAAAAAGGGAACAAACTTAAAATGTGTGTAGATTATAAGGATTTAAACAAGGCATGCCCCAAAGATATTTTTTCTCTGCCTAACATCGATCGTATGATCGATGCCACGGCCGGCCACGAGATCCTTAGTTTTCTCGATGCCTACTCCGGTTACAATCAAATTCAAATGAACCATGAGGATTAGGAAAAGACTTCATTCATCACTAAGTATGGCACGTGTTGCTATAGCGTAATGCCTTTTGGGCTAAAAAATGCACGTGCTACCTACCAAATCCTAGTAAATAAAATGTTCGAAGAAAAAATAGGTAAGTCAATGGAAGTATATATTAATGCTATGCTAGTTAAGTCCCTGCGCGCAAAGGACCATTTGAAATATTTGCAGGAAATATTCGAGATACTGAGAAAATATAACATAAAGCTCAACCCCGAGAAATGTGCTTTCAGGGTCGGTTCAGGCAAGTTCCTCGGCTTTATGGTGTCAAATCGGGGGATCAAGAGCAACCCCGATAAAATCAAGTCTATCGAAGACATCACTGTCATGGACAATGTTAAATCCGTATAAAGGCTGACAGGGCGAATATAGCTTCCTTAGGTCGATTCATCTCGAGATCGTCAGATCGGAGCCATAAGTTCTTCTCACTATTCAAAAAGAAGAACAATTTTGCCTGGACCCCAGAATGCCAGCATGCGTTAGAAGATATAAAATGATATCTCTCGAGACCACCGTTGCTTCATACTCCAAAGGCATATGAAAAGCTCTACTTATACTTAGCAGTCTCGAAAATCGCGGTAAGTGGTGTCCTAGTTCGAGAAGAGCAAGCTACACAATTTCCTATTTATTATGTAAGTCGAACTCTAGGAGAAGCAGAAGATCGATATCCACACTTAGAGAAATTGGAACTTGCTCTAATAAGCGCCTCTAGGAAGCTAAAACTATATTTTCAATGTCACCCAATATGTGTGATAACCACTTACCCCGTTCGTAATGTTTTACATAAGCTCGAACAGTCACGACCCAAATCGATGGGCCGCGATGGACACTCGATACCTCACTCAATCGAGTATCAACGTAACGTATATTTCTTATTACATCATCATAGGTAAGTGGTCCAGAAGGGGCGTCATGAGATAACCAGAGTAAACATAAGGGAATATCCGACATAAAACAACCCAAACTGATATAGAAACTCACATATGTGACTTACGGGCCTATAAGGACAATATGATCTATTATATACTTAAAATATAGGCCGATAAGACCATACAAGTATCTGTATACATTACATCTATCTACAAGTCTCTAAGAGTACATACTTATCATAAGGTCGGGACAGGGCCCCGCCGTACCAAACAATACACGTCTAAATCATACTAACCAAATAAGAAACTCCAGAGCAAATGGAGCGCACCAACATCTTCCGCTGAGCTGATAGCCTACTTGGAGGACTCTCGACCTATCTATCGGGACCTGCGGGCATAAAATACAGCGTCCCCAGATAAAATGGTCGTCAGTACAAATAATGCACCGAGTATGTAAGGCAATAAAATAACTAAAAGCTGAAACTCAAATGCTAATATAATAACTGAAAGTAACTAGGAGTCAAAGATGATTTGGAGATATACTTACCTGTTGATACTGACTCAACTCTCTCAATATAGTAAGTAAAATAGATGTCTGGCCCTATAAGGCTCGGAACGTGTAACTGCTCTGCCGTAGTAGGCTCGCTCGTAGGCGCTCGGCCATACTAGGCTCTGTATATCGGCCATGATGGGCTCACTCATAGGCGCTCGGCCACAGTAGGCTCGATATATCTTACCATCTGATCTGAGGTTGCCCAATAGGGTCCTGCCCACCGATTATAGCTCGATGGTGGTGAAAATACTGTAATACTGTATATATATAGACCCTTTGTTCTCTTGACTAGAAGAATACAATACTCAATTGAATATAAAGTCCCGATAAGGGATAATACTGTAACTTCTGAGACTAGGATAATGTGAATAAATCCATGAATACGAACTTCTCTTTATGTCTCATTGTCAAACATACGTAGTTACAGGATCATACCAAAATGAAGGAAGGGCTTATCCTTAACATACCTGACCTGATTCTCTTGACAATCCCTCTAACACACATCAATTGCGACAAATCACGTAACAACAAATTGAAGTAGGGAAAAATTCGTATGATATTCTTGAGAAAGATTGCACCGTACTTCTTTAGAATCACAAATCCCACATTGCTATGTAGTCTTGTACGAATTGTTGTAGAAAATTCCATATGATATCTCTCCTTGAATTGATCATAACCTTGTATATTACTTGTTGAAGCTTTCTCTATTGCTTTGTAGAGATACAAAGTGAATTTTAGAGAGGTTTTTAAGTCTTTAGGGGTGGGCCTCACTTGGTATGATGATTTGGCCACAAAACTCTCTTAAAAAGTGCCACCTTGTTATGTAATTTAAGAGTCATTTGATTGATTGTATCTTGCTTCCATACGGGGTTCAAGGGATAATCCAAAAGACCTTAATTACATTGTTAATCTCCCACTAATCCATAATTAACCAATTATCCATATAATTAAGAATTATCTCAAATTACTTAAAATACTAATCCCTTCTAACACACTTTATACACCTTACTATCATGGTCATGTGGTACCTTGTATGGAATTAGTCTATAAATATGGGGTATTATATCTTGGACTGTATTTTATCTCAAAATGTCACACTTCGACGAAACTCATTTCTTCGATTTGCTTACCCTCTCACCTTCATGAATTTTCTTATCACTTGTTTGAAATAACATAACACTTATAACCTCAAAAATAATCTCATTCCCGAGCTTACATCGATTAACTTACGACGAAACTTTAACGTACGAAAATGCGGGATGTAACATCTTATTTTCGAGCTTATATCAATTTACTTATAGCGTACTTCCACGTACAAAAATATGGGGTGCAACATCATTCCTCCCTTTGGAACATTCGTCCTTGAATGTTGACTGATGCACTTATCATTTTCATTACCCGTGTCTTCCGAATACTTTAGTACTCTTCTTGTCATCTAGGCAACTGTTCTGTAAATAAATCCAAAGGCCAAGGTATTCCCCCTTTAGACCTCTTTCTTACACCACGACTTGTGGTCAGAATCCTTCTAATCTCGTAAATGTTGCTACCTTCTATCATGCAGCTTGTACGACTCTGGCCTTATAAGTGCGCCTATGCGATCTCCTTTTTCCTCCAGTTTTTAGCCATTACTAAAGTTCTTCGCTCGGTACTTTGTCGAACTTGCTATATCTTACTTCATGGACTTGGTTATCCATCTGTATGCCTTTACTGCATCTAGGTAGATCATACTATACCATAACTCTTACTTCGATTTATCATTACTGAAGTCTGCTACCAAACTCCAGGTTACTCTCATTGCTTATCCTATATGTTTAAGTCTTAGTCCTTTAATGCTTCCCCATTACTGTTCATCTTAACAATGATGGCCTAATCTCATCTCATACTTAGTAACTTTTATCCATCCATTGTTGATTCAACTTAAAATTGATCTATAATCTACCATTGATAACTTGACCTTTTCTGTAACACTGCCACTAGGGCTCACGTCTCATTGGGGAACACCTGAAGTGATTAGACTGAACCACCTAGGGGAGATACCATGCTTCCATAACCACATTTCATATCATCCCAATGTGATTTACCTTACATGGGTATTTTAATCCTGTACAATTCATGAAATTCCTTTTTTTCCTTCAAATCGTTACTCAATCGAATGCCCAAACGCCATCCTTTATTTATCACAATTACACCCGCATTCCACTACCAGGGCAGCATTATATTTCTTCTAGATATTATTAGTCTTAGACTCTTTTGAGTTCATTCAGGCTATACTGAGCTTTTTATAACTTAGAAAAATCATAAGCTCTCTTATTTTCACGGGCTTAATCCCGAGGACTTATCCATTTTCGTCACCTTCCCACTTACCTTTTCTTATCCTTACTCCTGTCTTCCTAAAACTTTGTCGCTCTACCATACTTTAGCTTGCGACCTACATATATCTATTTATACTACTTGCAACCTTCCTTCAACTTGCTTGCCCCATAGATTTCCTTATGTTATTCTGGAACATCAAACAAGAAATCACATCATCTCTAACTCTTATTTACTCTCTTGGCTAGATCTCTTGGTACCTAGAAACCATAGGCTGTAAGATATTCCACTGACGACACTGCTATCATTCCTGGATACTGAATCCCAGCGCTTCTAGCCTTTTGTCCAAAATATGGACAATTCATAACCTTCTGCATTTGGGTATCTCATACGTTGCTCACCTTTACCTTACTTACCTTAAAATCTCGCATCATATCTTTTATCTCTTTCATGACCTCCCTTCCACATAGGTATAATTCACACCCACAACTTGAAACTCTATTATAATACTTGCACCTCTGGTGCATACACAATCCAGTGGGAGCTTCATGCTGACTTCTTATGAGGCTGATATTATTCTAACTGGCTTTATCCTAGAGCCGTTGTAGAATATGGTTATTGTACTACCTCTTTTGTACCTATGATATTAAGAGTGGTCCTACAATGTTCTCTATCACGATTTCTATAATTACCTAGGTCCAATAATCAGACTCCTGATTTACTTAGTTGATGTAACTCTTTAGTTTCCTCTTCCCTCTGATCAGCCTTTATGTAGGCTTAAGCTATCTTTCTGCAACTTATGGTATTTGTTATTACTTTAGCCTTTCATGAACGCTATGGAATATCCATGATACCATCTTCTAACAATTCAATCCTTTGTCTATGACCTGGACTCAATTCTTCCTTTTAACTTATACCGGAGTCTTCTACGGCAACATATCTACTACATGGATAATACTCCAAAATCTTAAGTGCGTTCATAACGGAACTAACTATGGATCATTGATCGAATAATTCCTTTCGTTCCTTCTCATCTTTCTTTAAACGTAAGCTATTACTTTTCCTGGTCTTTCTGCCCCCTTGTTGCGTGCATACTTAGCTTATCTTAGTTCCCACGCATGCTAGAATTTTCGTGCAACTCATATGATCTCGAATATTACTTTTGATTTTACTTCCCGTTCATTAGCCACGGACCACGGTAGGTGCCACCTTCTTTTGGAGTGCTTACAGTGTTGTTGTGAGACTGTTGTTACATGCCCATTTCTTCTTTAGGTCACTATGCTTAGGTTGAAGCCTTCTTCCTTATTTCCTCAGCTAGTCTTTCATTGTAGTACCTAGGGAAGACCCTCTTACTCTTGTAAAGCTGTGAGCTTATTACATCATATACTTGACGGAATTTTTGATGTCCTTCCTCGCCTATAATTATCCGTAGTTACTTATCTTCACGCCCTTGTGTTTGTAGAGGTTACTTCTGAAATGATATTTTGACTGCCTTCCTAGTGGCAATCTTTTTATTTTCGTGACACTCATACGGTACCTTTAACTACCCCAAATCTTATCTGAATATTTCTCGGAGATCACGATGTCATAACTGCGAGACTGAATTATATATATTGGGTTTTACTATGTTTATCTTGCACAATCTGTTAATTTGTCTGTATCCTCTTGTCTAGACATAACTAGGCCCTTCCTGAATCAACTATTAACTACTCGTTGGCCCATTATCATATCAATATTCGGTGTAATCTTTATTGGGTCATTTCCTTTGTCTTAACTTACATCCCACATTGGCTCCTTATCTACCAATAACATCTCTTGTAAAACCTTTACTTCCTTTCTTTGACGTCTTATTTGCATAATGTTATGGAATCATAGTATATCTTGTAGGATTTGAATAAGTGTAGTATCCTCCTTTTTCTCATTGTTATCGCATTCTCTCTTTACCATTCCATAGTTACTAGGATCACTAAATTCTGACTTAATGCAACATCACTCCATATTCCCCCTTTAGGGGAGTACTAAGGTTTAGTGCTACGATGATCTACGTATAGATATTTTACCTATTCGCCTTTGGTGTCTTTTCACATCATCGATGACCCTTACTCGCCTTGCGATAATCCTTCTGTACAAAGGATAATAAATCCCTTACTCGCGAGGGTGAAACTTAGTGTAACTGGCACATACAGTCCCTTAAGCTTAACTTTTCTCACATTTCTTGCTTTAGGGAAGCGTCTCCCTGAATGACCTTTAAGGATTATTCTTCTGTCGTCCATTCTTTTATCGCCGGAACGCAATCTGAAATTCTTATGATTGCGACTATTATCAAATCACTCAATCCCCAATTCATGTTTAGTTTACCATGTTCACTAGCCCATACTGATTTCTATTACATTGGGGTCTAACTTTTCCTTATGGTAATCATGTTAGAGTCATGAACTTATTTCTCGAAATGAGGATATGACTTTATGGCATATACTCTCTTGTTGTCTCAAGGCTTGTCGTCTCTCGTCTTTTCCTTCACTTTACTATAGACTCTGTAATAATGTCATTTTTTGATTTACCGTTGTCATCCATGTATCACATCTTACTCATAACACTTCATTAATTTTTTTCTTATTTTCCACTAACATTTTTGTTTATCACTTTATTTTGAAAACCTCAATAAGGCATTCTTTTGCTTTTAGCTCCCCTTGATCCACCCAATGGCTCTTCGGATCACCTAACATTCTCTCTCTACTAGAGACGAGAGTCACATTAAGGTAATATTTATCCCTTCTAGGATTCCAATTCCAATCTTTGTAGTACTCATATCTATCTGTACTATTTTAGATTGCACCATCTGGGTGTCTCACAAGGAGATCTATTAGCACATTTGCAATATCCTTTGGAAAAGTTAGCTAATGATAACAATCCATCCAACATTTTGGGTTACTTTAACCCCAACTGGATCCTGACATCCTGTCCTTGTCTTAAACTATATATGTTGGCTCCCATGGAGCATAACTGAGATAGATGTGGCTGATTGTACATACCTTTGTTACTGTTGAAGGTAACTCAAAATGCTTATATCTCTCTTACTGAATTGTAAACAATGATCATTTTCACTAACCGGGTACCTCGTATCCTTCTTCATCTTGCTTCTTTTACTTGTTGAAATTTGTATATACCTCATGAATCTCTCATTGTCTTTCACCATCGGGGTGGATAGATATTCTTGCCTTAAGGCTCCTTATCAAGAAGCTTACACGTCTTAGTACACACATGTTTTGCATAAGACCTCACATTTATCCATCATAGGAACGATGCAAACTCGAGTTCCTCTAACTCACCACTTCCACAGCTATATCTCTTACCAATTGTCCTTCTGGATGTAGGTATCGTCGTATTATAAATGAGATAGAGTTTAGGAAATGGAGTTCTTACAACTGAGCTCTATCACACTATCTAGAGTAAGAAGGAAGAGTGACAATCCTAAATGCCCTATAACCTCCTGCTTATAAGTGTGGTGCACAACACACACATAAACAAGACTCTACTAGACACGATTTGTAGACTCCCTAAGACATAACTGCTCTGATACCACTTTTGTCACGACCCAAACCGATGGGCTACGACGGATACCCGGTACCTTACTCAACCGAGTACCAACGTAACGTATATTTCTTATTACATCATCATAGGTAATTGGGCCATAAGGGGCGTCATGAGATAACTATAGTAAACATGATGGAATACCCGACATAGAACGACCCAACCTGATATAGAAACTCATACCTGTGACATACGGGCCTATAAGGACAATGTGATCTATTACTTAAAATATAGGCCGGCAAGGCCATACAAGTATCCGTATACATGACATTTGTCTACAAGCCTCTAAGAGTACATACTTATCATAAGGTTGGGACAGGGCCCCGCCATACCAAACAATACACGTCTAAATCATACTAACCAAACAAGCAACTCTGGAGCAAATGGAGCGCACCAACATCTTTCGCTGAGATGATAGCCTACTTGGAGGACTCTCGACCTGTCTATCGAGACCTGCGGGTATGAAATGAAACGTCCCCAAGCAAAAGGTACGTCAGTATAAATAATGTACCGAGTATGTAAGGCAATAAAATAACTGAAGCTGAAAATCAACTGATAATATAATAGTTGAAAGTAACTGGGAGTCAAAGATGATCTGGAGATATACTTACCTACTGATACTGACTCAACTCTCTCAATATAGCAAGTAAAATAAATGTCTGGTCCTATAAGGCTCGGAACGTGTAACTGCTATGCCGTAGTAGGCTCGCTCGTAGGCGCTCAGCCATACTAGGCTCTATATCTCGTCCATGATGGGCTCGCTCATAGGCGCTCGGCCACAGTAGGCTCGGTACATACTTACCATTGATCAGAGGTTGCCTAATAGGGGCCTGCCCACCGATTATAGCTCGATGGTGGTGAAATTACTGTAATACTGTATATATATAGAGACCCTATGCGCTCTTGACTGGAAGAAGACAATATTTAATTGAATATAAAGTCCTGATAAGGGAGAATACTGTAACTTCTGAGACTTGGATAATGTGAATAAATTCATGAATATGACCTTCTCTTTGTTGATACCCAATTATGCCCTCATATATTTTTCAAATAATATAAATACTTTTAAAATATCATTTTTTGTATTATTATTAATTTACAGGATTTACACAAGCATTTCTTATAATTTTTCATAGTTTTAGAGCTTTTAAATTAATTTTTTCCTTGCATTAATTTACATAAAAATTCAGTAATTACTCTTTTAAATTATTTGTGATGACTTAATCACTTAAAATTATTATTTTCTCCCTAATACATTTTTTGAAATATTTTCACCTTTTTTTTATATATAATTACAATTATTTTTAGGCTATCTGCATAAATTTACAATAATAGCCAATATTTTGCTTTCTTATTGCAATTGACATTTCATTTACGGTCAAAATAAAATTTTACATTTTTATAGTCTCCTATTATTTTTTAAAGTATTAATTTGTATAAGTAGCATTTTATATATTTATTTAGCTATTTTATTAAATTATTTTCCTTTTAACTTCTATTTTAAAAAAAGCTGGCCCAATTTTGAATTAATTTCCGGACCAAAAGCCCAATACACCAACCCAATAACCCCATCCCAAACCGGTTTCGACCCGCCTAAATAATCCGACACAACCCCCCTTTAAAATATTGGTCGTTGATCTTTAAGATCAACGGCTCACAATCAATCCCCTCTTTTAAATTACCCAACCCCAAACCCTAATCCCATTCCCCTCTCACCCGCCACCTAAAACTCTTGCCCTCTCTCTGAATAACCCTTATCGCCAACCCCCTCTAAACCCGTCTCCTAATCCCTCTTCTAAAAGGATTATCCTCTCATTTACTTGCCATATTTGTGTGTTTCCGCTACTGGTTGGTTCTCCATTGTATCACCTAGTACTTGCCTAAACATGGCAAGTACTACTTCTCTGATTCTGTCCGATTGATTCCTATCTCTTGAATCTAGACCATATTTCGTCTACACACGTTCGATTCTACACTGTGTGAGTCCGATTTTGTTTAGATTTTGCTGATTTACACTTTTCCTAAAAAAACTAGGGTTTACCAGATTTTCTCTCTTAAATTTATTTCAAACTGATTTGCATGTTTTTTTCCTTGTTTGTTGTTTAATTTACTTTGTTTTCTTGTATGTTTGTTCGATTTTTGGCTACTATATAAACCCCCTCATTTTTTCCTTCTAGGATAAACTTTGAAATTGATTCCTTCACTAAAATTTGGGGGTTTTGCTACTATCTTACTTGGTATTCTATACTGGCCTGCTGAAATCCAAGGCCATTAACATCTTGTTACCTGTTCTTGGTGCGAGCATTGCCTTGAGTTCATCGAAACTCTTGGGAAATTTGACGCATTAGGTATTCTCGATTTTCTGTGAAAATTTATTCTTTATTGTTCTTCGCTTAACTGGTGAGTACCTATACTTTGTAATTTCATTCCTAGATATCTATGGTTTGTATACATTTTCACTCCTGAAGTTGGTCAGTTCAGTATGTTTTGTGGATTGTTTTTGTGTGTAATTCCGTTTGCTTTCTTCAATCCTTTAGGTCTCTTTAACTTTTAGTTTTAAGCATGCCTAAACCTGGTTCTATTAAGTTCTGACCAGTCAATGTGTTAGAAATTATTACTATTTGGGACTCTTACACTTGTTAGCATCTTCTAGTGTTTAATTTTGCCTTTTGCTATCAATCTTGTTACCCACTTTCATAATTTGTGCCCCTTTTAACCGACTAGTTGATTGAGTTCAAAAGCATGAATACATACGCCCACTGTATGCCACAAACCTGTTTTCCATCATATTCTTAATTTATGTGGTGATAGCTTGCCTATCTAACATGTTTTGACCCTACTCTCTATCAGTATGCCCTTTAGCATGTTTAACCCCCCCTCCTGATTCACCAGTAGTTGTAATCTTCTTTTCTCATGTCTAAATGTTACCCTATTTCCAAATTAGCATGACTATTTCATAACACAAGGACCTACACTTAGCATAATCTCGGCCTTCTTTAGGTAATTAGTCTATTGTGTCAATGCTAGAATACCTACATGTGCTATTTAACATGAGCTTACTTCTCACTCTGTACTGAATCTCTGTGATGCTTGTCTTGCATACATAATGTGTTTTAGTCTGTTATAAGACCTTTTCCCTCAACTATGACCTTGCTTCCCTGCTAATATGCCCCCAGTATGTCTTAATTCCATGTTCCTTCAGTGATTACTTGGCCTGTCATAATGTGTGTTCCTATCATGTTTCAATGCAACCTTGCCTTTTGATGAGAGTTAACATGTTTGTCTTATGATACTAAGATGTATACTTAGCATAAATTGGAATTTTTAGGTCTCAACTTGTTAGTTTTAACTTCTGTCAAACCTTGCAAACTTGTTTCTCCCTCTAACTCTCTCAATATGTGTTTGTTATGTGCTACTTTGCTGAGTGTTGAAATTCTACTGAACAAGTCCTATGACCTGCTTGACTGGCTATTCTGTATGCTTAACTTGGCTATGTCTACTTTAGGTTATAAGTGTATCCCCTAACTTCTTCCCCTCCATCATTGTCCACCCTCCTTACTTGCTACTTATGCTATTCTGAACTTCTCATTCTTAGTCGGCTGAAAGCCAAGGCTTCCTAAGTTCTATTGTTGGCCTCCCTAGTATGAGCACCGCTCGAGGTACTATTGAGGCCCTTGTGAACTCTGACACACTAGGGTTTGGTCCTTAGTCATTCCCTAAAATCTCAAACTACTCTTATTTCTCCCTACTCCATCCTGTTATTTGTTGTGTACCTGAATTGGTTGGTTCAAGTGATGCAACACTTGGTGCTATGGTTGAATATATTGAATTTGGGTTCTTTTTAGGATTCTGGAGTTGTGTGATGGATATGGCCCATGTTAGAGGTCTGGGTGCACTGTGTAAGAGTTATTGAAGGCCCAGACAATGCTGGGTATGGGCCTGTCATAGGCCTATTGTCCATGTTATGTAACATTTGTATTTTTCCTCATTATTGGGCATGTAATAACCTTTTGTATAAACAATTAGGGTGTTAGTAAAAAGGAAAATGGGTAGAATTTAATATCTACATGCAAAGTGGGTAGATAACATGCCTATAAGACTTGTTAATATATTTGCTATATATGTTGTTCGATTACATGTGCACTGTAGAGATCATAATATTTGAAGAAGCAGACACACACTATTTGTCTACCATTAAACATGAGTTCAAATGTTATGTCTACTACTACATGTTTATAGACAACATGCCTATAGGAAGTGAGCACTCATTCAATTTGCATAACCACTTTCAAATGCATTAGAAACTTGCCTATAGGAACAAATGGCAATGAGTTTTCCTTCACTTCACTTCAACTAATCACTAGAAATCATGCCTATAGGACTTTGATCACTTCATTTTGATGTTATATCCCATTTTTCACTAGAAATCTTGTTCATAGGACTAAGTATAGATAAAATAAGTTCTAAGCGTCAACTGTTAGAGATCCTGCCTATAGGAAATAATTTCCCGTTAATTGGTTAATACTAGCCTACCCAAACATTGTTCCTGAGCGTCACTGTTAGGAAAGCCTGGATAATTCTGGAATTATTTTCCCAGCAGACTCTGCTATACACAATTGCGTAGATCACTTAGGCATAACACATATAGGATTGGTAATTTAAAACTTTCAATAATCATCTCATAATTTCCCCGTAATTCTTTCTATAAGCAATATCCTGCATCTGAAATTGCATGCATACTTTGATCGCCTAGAAAACATGTCTATAGGTTTAAGACTCCGGATTCTGCAGATTCCTAATTGACATGTGTGTTTGCGTGCATTTGCTGCTTAAATGTGAAGGTCAATGTGAGCCTTTAATTGCTTTTATGTGAAGACTTTAGATGTTTTGTTTGTCGCCTAATTTTTACATTTTTAGCAGCCTAGATAAGGTATAGAACCATCCAAATAGAGGTCCAAAACCTCCTGGACCATTGGTATGGGACGGGTAATGCACGACTTAGAATTGAATTAGAGCGCTCTTAGGTAAACAACTTTAACATAGTAATCAGGTAGCAAAAGATGATAGTCTGTGCCTGCTGAATAATATGAGTAACACCCTATCTCAAGGGAGTTACGAATTATCATTTATGTTACACGGGGTGATCTTTTAGGCTAAAAAAACTTAGGACCCCCCTCCCCCACCCCCATTTTCTTTCTTTTCTATTAGAATCAAAATAATTGTACCTCCCTATTCAAGATCCCTTTGTAATAAAATTCTTAGATTTTGTACTCTCTTTGCTTACTTGATCACATAAGACTAATCCATATAATTTAAGTCCGGTCGGGACCCACAGTTGTGGACCTCGAGAAGTGCCTAACACCTTCTCTTTGAGGTAATTTGAGCCCTTACCCGATATTTGGTGATGTGGACTAGTTAAACCAGAGTTATTTCCAAATAGGTTCCTAAATGCACCTTTAAAATCGTTAGGTAGAGACTCTCCTCTTTTAATACCTCCTTAAAAGATTTGTCACACATCAAAATCTAATTTCGCCAGAAAAAGGGGCGCAACAGCATGACGACTCTGCTCTACACTTAGGTTCTTACCATAACGAATTTGGCTTATATGGATTAGTCTTCTTTGATATAAACGCGCTTCCTTTTTTTGTTTTATTTGCTACTACATGCACATCCCTCACCCATTTTCCTTTTATTTTTCTAATTCGTTGTTACGTGCACATCCTTCTTCCATTTTCCTTTTACTTGTTACATGCACCCCCCTCTCCCATTTTTCTTTTACTTGTTTAAATTTGTTGAAATATGCACAACCCTTCCCTTCTCCACCCTTCCTTGCTTAAATTGGTTATCTTACACATTCCCTTTCCTATTCACCTTTATTTTGCTCTAAACTGCTCTTCATACTCTCCCTCCCTACTCCCTTGCTTACTTTATTACATTCCCTATATTCCACGAACTAACTTCTTCCTTTGTCTTTCTTTTTATGTCTTTTATGTTTTCCCTTAATACTGCGGTTATTACTTTCACATATTTATCATGCAAATACTTGGCAACGTGTTATTATCTTTGCATAAAGCATGCTCCACATCATATTCCACTCGTTCCCGATTAATAACATAGCGGCACTTGATGAGTGTCCGCGCTCTTCTAAAACTACCCTTTTAAATCGGAAAGGCTTATTTGCAGCAAACTAGTCGATCAGCGGTGTAGTCGACGGTTCCGTGTCTTTCCCTCTCAAGTTGTCCACTTGAGAGTACCGGTCTAGACCCTTCTAGAGACCTCACTCCAATATCAACTGTGCATGCATCATGTCAAACCTAGTATAGGTTAGAATGTTGTCCACGTGATAATCCACTAAGATAAGCCTTGTCCAAAGTCCGACGAGATTTCCATAATTCCAATGGACACCATCACGTTATGTGCATTACTTGGAGAAAACATGCTAGTATGTTGATCATTAATGTGTAAATAGTCAGATCTGGATGAGGAAAGGGCTAACTCTATTTGTTTGCGGAAAATGAGGCACGAAGTCCCAGGTTCGGAATGGTTCAAAACATTCCACCTTTGATTCTTGATTGGTGGAAGAACCTCTCACCTAGTGACAAGAATCATGTGAAAAAGGTCATTGGTAATTTACCGTTCTTATTAGATATTCGGCCAAATGGAGCATTGATTGAGGCCGACACTATATTTTGGGATGAAAAAAGAGTTGTCTTCCACTCTGGAGACATAGAAATGACTCCTGTCTTCGAGGAAATAGGAGGCTTCACTATGCTTCCATGGGATAGTCCGGGTTTATTAGTACTAGAAAATCGCACTCCTCGCGATTTTTCAAAAATGATGGGTTTCAAGAAAAATGATGAGTTACTCTGTCTGAAAAAGTCATACATCCCGTTTGAATTCCTTTATGAAAGTTATGGGCATAGCAAGTTATATCGCCTTCATCATGATGAACTTGCCATCACTTCCTTGGGTTGGACACACTGCCGAGTTTTTGTGTTCATTGTCTGTTTCTTGGGTTTACTGATATTTCCGATGAAAAGGGGAATGATCCACACTCGCTTAGCCATGGTCTATAGGACTCTAATGGAAGGAATCAAGGGAAAACTTACACCATCATCCCCATGATCTTGTCCGAAATATACCGCGCTCTAGATCGATTCAAGCAGGGGTATGGACACTTCGAGGGCTATAATCTGTTGCTGCGGGTTTGGTTATTAGAACATTTCCGGAGGGGTGAATATCATCAAGAACTTTTGCAACGACCATTGAATGACTACATAGCCTACCATCATCCAAAGATAATGACATTTATCCCAGATAGGTTTGCACAACCTGGAAGTGTTGTGAGTTGGGTGCGTTTCTTCAGTAATTTGACTAACGAAAAGGTACATTGGATGTTCGAATGGTTCCCTAGCAGTAAGTTCATCATCAGGTCAAGAGAAACTACTCATTTAGTGTTGATCGGGTTAAGAGTTATCTATCCTTATGATCCTATAAGGGTAATGAGGCAAGCAGGAAGAAAACAGGTTATACCTCGGGTTTCGTACATGGTCCAGTACAAAGAAAATTTTAAAGGGAACATCATTTCGTTCAAGTTCGAGACATAACACATGTGGAATCAAAATTTCATTGTAGAGAAAGATACTATTGATCCAGACATGTATCATGCGGCCCATGTGTACTTCTATCCATCATGGCTGGTAGATGATATAGCGGGGGATGTCAAGCCAGGAATCAATCAGAAAAACAGGGTTATAGATGACGTTGCTGAAGCACAAGTCAAGTATATGATGTTGCGCAAGAGGGTCTTCGAGTCTAAAGCAAGGCATTTGGAATAACACAAAGTGTATATGGAAGCGATCAACGAATGGAGAGAAATTGCCACTAAATCAATAGAGATATTGGAATATTTGGAGCAAGGTCTAATGGAACTTGAGGGAAAGATAAGAAAGAGGTTCTCGAATTGTCAGAACACGGAAGGCAGTGAAGGAGGGAATCTAGCAAGGGCTTACCTACTATTGGATATGCGCGACCTGGGGAACTTGATTGATGGATCCAAGAAGGCCAAGCATGGAGAAGTTCCTTTTGGGGCCAAGTAGATTAGGAAACAATGTCTTTACTGCTTTCTTGATTCATTTAGATTTTGATTGTAATAAGGCATATGCAATTAGTGACTTTATTATTATTGTCGTTTTAGTAAAGATTTGACTCATTTTTGCATTAATGAAATGATGCAATCATTGGCATCAGTTTTATCCAAGTTTATGTGTCACTTAGGACTACCTCGGTCACAATGAGGTCCCTCAAATTAGGACGTGAATTTATTACATGTTCAGTATCGTTAACATTCTTTTAATACTCTATACTGACTTGGTTACCTTTTTGTTTTTCTTTTATTTTGTTTATTCCCATTCCCCAATGTTGGTTTGTGCATACTTGCATCATCAACATATCACACTAGATCCAGAGGTCCTCCACCTCCTCCTCCACTAAGTGATCCCAAGAACAAAGGAAAAGAGAAAATGGATGATATGAGTGGTATTAGAAAAGACAATGCTACCCACACAGAGAACGTCGAGACTTCAGACGGTCGGAGTACTCTAGCACAGAATGATTTGGTCCTATGTTTGGAACAAAAAATATTGGAGCTACAAGGGGATATTGAGAAGGTCCGGAACTTGGCAAACCTTTCCCTCACCCTAAACGTCCCCTGCATCAACCAACAAAACACAAACACCGAAAACCCGGCACCTCCCCAAAAAACACAAAATCAGAATCCGCAAAATCCTCCCGTGCCTCATCAATATGCCACACCTCCTCAAAACTATAATCCTCAACCAGTACCTACTCCTCCATAACACCATCACCATCCGACTCAATATCCACAAACCACCACTTACCACACTCCTCAAAATGCACCACAACTTACCCCTGATCCTCAAAACTCAACCAACGACCACCATTATGCTCAGATTCCTGGAGTCCATCAAAGCAATCCCATATATGTGGAAACTTTACCCTATACCTCACAACATACCCTATACATACCCGAATCTGTTGAGAAGGACCTGCTCACTAAGAGCATGGCGGAAGAACTCAAGAAGCTTACTGGCAGAGTTCAAAGTGTCGAAGGTGGAAAAGGCATTTGAGAATTTCAATTATGAGGATTTGTGTATTCAGCCAGATGTAGAACCATCGAAGGGTTACAAACCTCCTAAGTTCAAAATGTTCGACGGAACTGGTGATCCAAAGGTGCATTTGAGAACATATTGTGACAAGCTTGTAGGGGTTGGAAAGGATGAACGAATCCGTATGAAGCTCTTCATGAGGAGTCTCACTGGAGACGCCTTATCTTGGTACGTCAGTCAGAACCCAAAGAAGTGGGTTAATTAGGTGAGCATGGCATCAAATTTCATGGATCGGTTCAAGTTTAACGCAGAAAATGCCCCAGACATTTTTTACATTCAGAATCTCAAGAAGAAACCAACGGAGACTTTCCGTGAGTATGCTACTCAATGGAGGTCTGAAGCCGCAAAAGTAAGGTCGGCACTAGAAGAAGAACAGATGAATAAGTTATTCGTCAGAGCTCAAGATTAGCAATACTATGAAAGACTGATGGTTATTAAAAACCATAAATTTTCTTACATCATCAAGTTGGGAGAAAGAATAGAAGAAGGGATCTAAAGCGAATGGTGACAAACTTTGAAGCACTCCAAGCCACAAATAAAGCTTTGTAGTCAGGAGGTATCTCCAAGTAGAAAGAAGTAGGTGTAGTAATGGTAGCACAAGGTCCAAAGTCTCATATTACATACCAAACACCCCCACCCACATATCAGCCTTCACCTCCCAGATACCAACAACCTGCCGCCACCTACCACACTTATAACGCCCAACCAACATACTGCCACTCACCACCAGCCCGCCAAAACTACCTAAAACCAAGAACAAATTTCGACCGCAGACTACCCAGACAATACACCCCAATTGCTGAACCCATAGACCAACTGTACGAGAGGCTAAAGGTTGTTGGTTATGTCACTCCCATTCCCGTTGTTTCTATGGAAAACTCTTCCCAGTGGATTAACCCAAATAAGACATGTGCCTATCACTCGGGCATGAAGGGTTATACTATTGATGAGTGTAGTACTTTAAAGGATAATATTCAGACACTAATTGACACCAAAGTCATACATGCAAAGGAGGTTGCATCCAATGTCCATAACAATCCTCTCCCTGATTACAAGGGTAAAGGGGAAAACGTGATAGAGATCGATGAAGAATGGAATTCAGAACGGTCAATTGGACTCATTCGAGAAGGGAATAATCCTAAAACATCTCCAGTCACTCTCACTCCTATCGTGGTACAAATTCAGGTACCAATTGAAGTTGAGGTAGCCCCACCAACTCCGTTTGAGGTTGAAGTAACAACACCCTTCACCGTGATGGTAGCACCTACGCCGTCTTTTAAGTCTAATTATATACCTTGGGATTATGTTGTGGAAGCAAGAAGGAAAGGAAAAGCAAAAATGGAAGAAACAGGTGTAGCGCAAGGCATGACCAGAACTGGTAGGGTTTATACACCCGAGCATTTGGTAGGAACAAGCAAAAAGCTGGCTCTAAGACGCCTGTCATTATGACTGGCCCGGATGACCTTTGGAGAAAGGTGCAAGCAAGAGAATATTTTATGGTTGATAATCTGAACAAAACCCCTGCTCAAATATCCATTTTATCACTGCTGCAAAACTTCAAGGCACATAGGAATGCCCTGATGAAGGTGTTGAATGAAGCCTATGTACCCAATAACATCACCAGTGGAGAAATGGCCAACATTGTAGGGCAAGTGGGAAAGCCATAATATCACTTTTTATGAAGACGAGCTGCCACTGGAAGGACTAAGTCACAACAGGGCACTGCATATCACGATGCAGTTTGAGGACAAATTCATTGCCAGAGTCCTGATAGATGGGGGTTCGAGTCTCAACATCTGTCCACTAACTACTTTGAAAAGATTTGGTAAAGGTCTGCACGAGATACGAGCAGGGAGTATGAATGTGAAAGCATTTGATGGGTCTCAAAGGTCCACAATTGGGGAGACCAACATCAGCCTACAGATGGGCCCGACCTGGTTTAATGTTGAGTTTCAAGTGTTGGATATCCGCCACCTACAACCTATTGTTGGGAAGACTGAGGATATATGCCATTAGGGCTGTAACTTCTACGCTACATCAGGCCGTGAAGTTTGAGTGGAACCATCAGGAAGGATCATCCACGGGGATGGAAGTAATCCCATTTATACCAATCAGATTGTTCTGATCGTAAAAAATATAAGGAAACTGGGTGGAGAAACATACCATCCCATCGAGCGCGTCAACACAATTGAGAAAGACAAATGGTGGAGGAGTAAGATACAAAGCATATTGGCATGGACATGGTATGAACCCGGTAAAGGTATCGGCAAGAATCTCCAGGGGATCACCAAACTGATACAACTAAAGCGTCACGACACAACTTTTGGGCTTGGGATGAATACACCTAGCACGAGTATCAGAATTGGTCGCCACCATGGCGTGGTCCCTATTACCCTTTAGAACAACCAGTACCAAATTTGCACCAGTCATTTCATCAAGCTAACATGATGTGGGGGTCCGAAAAAGATGAAGCTTTAGCTGGCATAAGGAATTTGTTTCTGGATGATGAAGACATGGATTACAGTGCGATAGTTAAGGAGGAGAATGAGGAAGACCTTATTATTTAGACCATGGAGAAGGGAGTTGTTCTCAAAAACTCGATTTCCGCACCATCAAGGGCCCGTCGAGTTCCTGGGTAGCCTGACAATCAACACCATTTATTTTTTACAGCAATTTTACGAGCATCTAAGACCATTTCAGTATTTATTTTAAGCGTATTTTGTTTTGAAATGATTGCTCGAGTCATCAAGCCATATTTGTTTGATTAAATTTTTATTTAATTAATGCATTGCTATTTCTTATTTATTATTATCCTTTACACTTGCTCTCTCTACAACATTATTATTACTTATCCTGATGAACTTCCGATTGTAACATGTAATGAGACAATGCAACATAAGGATAGTGATTAAGGGAATCTGGAAGAGGATATAATACCCGAGGAAATCGTCAAAGAAGTGGAAAATTTTGAAAACAAGCCTAAGTCCAATTTGGATGAGACTGAAGCGTTAATCTAGGAGACTCTAAAACAGTCAAGGAAACGCGTGTAAGCATTCATCTATCTCCGCCAGAGAAGGAAGAATACATCCGGTTCTTGAAAGAATATGAGGATATTTTTGCATGGTCCTGTGATGACATGACCGATTTGAGCACGTCCATAGTGGCTCATAAACTACCTACCGATCCCTTATGTCCGCTTGTAAAGCAGAAGCTCAGAAAATTCAACCCAGATATGAGTTTGAAAATAAAAGAGGAAGTCACCAAGCAAATCAAAGCCAAGGTTCTCAGAATGGTTGAATATCCGACCTAGTTGGCTAACATTGTACCAGTTCCAAAGAAAGATGGGAAGATCAGAGTGTGTGTTAATTATCGGGATTTAAATAGAGCAAGTCCCAAAGATGATTTTTCGTTGCCCAATATACACATACTGATCGACAATTGTGCCAAGCATGAACTCCAATCCTTTGTGGATTGCCTTGCGGGATATCACCAGATCTGGATGGATGAAGAGGATGCCGAAAAGATAGCCTTTATTACACCATGGGGAGTTATTGCTACAAAATGATGTCGTTTAGCCTAAAGAATGTTGGAGCCACTTATATGAGGGCCATGACAATCATTTTCCACGACATGATACACAAGGAGATAGAGGTGTACGTGGATGACGTCATCATTAAATCTTAAAAGGATACAAATCACATAGCAGATTTGAAGAAAGTTTTTGATCGACTTCGAAGGTACAATCTAAAAGTGAATCCCGTAAAGTGTGCGTTCGGAGTCCCTGCTGGAAAGTTGCTAGGGTTCATCGTCATCCGCCGAGGAATTGAGCTAGACCTTTCAAAGGTCAAAGCTATCTAAGATTTTCCACCTCTGAAGAATAAGAAAGATGTGATGAGTTTCTTAGGGCGTCTCAATTATATCAGTCATTTCACAGCACAATCAACTGTGATCGGTGAACCGATTTTCAAAATGTTAAAGAAAGACACTGCAACGAGTTGGACTGAAGAGTGCCAGAAAGCCTTTGACAAAATCAAGGAATATTTGTCCAAACCACCGGTCCTGGTCCCACCGGAACCTGGGAGACCTCTGTTACTCTATTATCTGTACTAGATGGGGCTTTCGGCTGTGTCTTGGGACAACACGACGAGACAGGAAGAAAGGAGCAGGCCATATACTATCTGAGTAAGAACTTCACACCCTACGAAGCATGGTATTCTTTGTTGGAACGCACCTGTTGTGCTTTGACATGGATAGCTTAAAAGTTGAGGCACTACTTCTGTGCCTACACCATATATCTCATATCAAGGATGGATCTGTTAAAATACATCTTCTAGAAACCCATGCGTACGGAGAACTTAGCAAAATGGCAGACACTACTAAGTGAGTTCGACATCATCTATGTAACTCAGAAGGCTGTCAAAGGGCATGCATTGGCGGATCATCTGGCAGAAAAACCTGTAAATGGAGAATACGAACTACTGAAAACATATTTTCCCGATGAAAAGGTATCATTCGTAGGAGAAGATATCAATGAAGCCTATGATGGTTGGAGAATTTCTTCAATGGAGCCGCAAACTTAAAAGGAGTAGGTATTGAAGCAGTTTTAGTGTCAGAAACAGGTCAGCACTACCCGATATCTGCAAAACTCAGGTTTTCATGTACCAACAATATGGCAGAATATGAGGCTTGCTTGGGACTCAAGTTGGCCATTGACATGAATGTTCAGGAGTTGTTAGTAATCGGAGATTCCGATCTTTTGGTGCATCAGGTTTCAACAGAATGGGCTACCAAAAACACCAAGATATTGGCATATCTACACTATGTACAGGAGCTGATCAAGAGATTCACAAAGATAGAGTTCAAACATGTTCCGAGAATCCAGAATGAGTTCGCAGATGCATGGTCCACTCTATCTTCCATGATACAACACCCAGACAAGAATTTCATCGATCCTATCCCAGTAGAGATTCATAATCAGCCAGCTTATTGTGCTTATGTTTAAGACGAAACTGATGGAAATCCATGGTTCCACGACATTAAAAAATATTTGGCAAAAGGAGAGTACCCAGAGCACGCAAATCATACTTAGAAATGCACACTCCGAAGATTTTCCAACCACTTTTTCCAAAGTGGAGGAGTTCTGTACAGAAGGACTCCAGATCTGGGGTTATTACGGTGTGTCAACGCTAATGAAGCATCAAAATTGCTCGAAGAGATACATGTCGGAACTTGCGGACCGCACATGAATGGCTTTGTCTTAGCTAAGAAGATATTAAGAGCAGGATATTTCTGGATGACTATGGAAACAGACTGCATCAGGTATGTCCAAAAGTGTCACCAATGCCAAGTACCTGCTGATATGATATGAGTGCCACCCAATGAACCCAATGCAACAAGTGCACCTTGGCCTTTCTCCGTTTTGGGGATGGATGTCATCGGCCCAATCAAACCCGCCGCTTTAAACGGGTACAAGTTCATTCTAGTGGCCATAGACTATTTCACAAAATAGGTTGAAGCTGCATCTTACAAGGCTATAACTAAGAAGGTCGTCGTAGATTTTGTTGGGGATCGTATTGTTTGTCAATTTGGGGTACCAGAATCAATCATCACCGACAACGCCCCCAACCTTAACAGTGATTTGATGAGATCCATGTGTGAAACCTTCAAGATCAAGCATAAGAATTCCACAGCATACAGGTCACAAATGAATGGATATGTGGAAGCCGCCAATAAGAACATTAAGAAGATATTAAGGAAGATGGTACATAATCACAAACAATGGCACGAGAAGTTACCATTTTCCCTACTTGGATATCGTACCATGGTTCGCACATCAATCGGGGCAACTCCTTATTTGCTGGTTTATGGTACTGAAGCCGTTATCCCCGCCGAAGTAGAAATTCCTTCTTTGAGAATCATACAAGAAACTGAACTCAGTGATGCAGAATGGATACGAAGTATCTATGAATAACTGGCCCTCATTTATGGGAAAATAATGAATGTAGTATGTCATGGTCAACTCTACCAAAACAGAATGTCCAGGGCCTTCAACAAAAAGGTCAGGCCTAGACAATTCACACCGGGGCAGTTGGTGTTAAAGCGGATCTTCCCGCATCAAGATGAAGCCAACGGGAAATTTTCACCCAATTGGAAAGGGCCCTACATGGTTCACAGAGTACTAACAGGAGGAGCATTATACTTGCAAAAATGGACGGAGAGATTTGGCCAAAACATATCAATTTAGACGTAGTCAAGAGATACTATGTTTAGATTGATTATATTTCTTCATTTGATGTAACTGAACTACGCTTGAATTGATTCCTGTTTAAGAGGGGATATGTAGGCAGTCTTGTGGGTTGGGTCACATCTTAATAAAATCTTCATTCTTGCAATGATCAGAAACTGGGGCAGAATTTGAGGAGGACCCTCGAAATTCTAAAGTAAGTCTAGCCAACATTGTCACACATAGAACAGTCAAAGAATTGCTTTTAAACTGGGGCAAAATTTTGAGGAGGACCCTCAAAATTTTAAAGCAAGAAGGTCACAATGTCTCTAAAATATGTCACAGTCATTGGTTCATCTAACTTACTTGATATTGCATATTACTATATTTCAAATAACTTCATTCATCAAATGCACACATATTTTTCAAAAACTTTATTTTTATAAAGAGCTAGATACTACCCAGGTAACTCAAACAAGATCTCAAGACAGGAGCAAAAGCAAAACAAGAAGACGAAAGCACAGACCAACCTTCCCTCATAAAACTCACAATCTTTCTTTGGATGCAGGCACAGTAAGACAACAATATCTGCAGATACATCAGGTCACTATCTTCAAAATAATAAATTATCTATCACAAGCATCTCCAACTAAGAAATACTCTACTTTCTCACTATCACTCATCGTTTTCTTGCATGAGGCTAAACACTGCCTCCTTAACTGAATAAGGCTAAGCATTGCCTTTCTTTGCATGAGACTAAGCATTGTCTCCTCTTTGCATGAGGCTAAGCCCTACCTCCATAACTGCATAAGGCTAAGCACTGCCTTTCTTTGCACGAGACTAAGCACAGTCTCCTCTTTGCATGAGGCTAAGAATTGCCTCCTTAACTGCATAAGGCTAAGCATTGCCTTTCCCCGTATGAGATTAAGCATTGTCTCCTATTTCCATGAGGCTAAGCACTACCTCCTTAAGTGCATAAGGCTAAACACTACCTTTCTTTGCATGAGACTAAGCATTGTTTCCTCTCTTCATGAGTCTAAGCACTGCCTCTCTAATTGCATAAGGCTAAGCACTGCCTTCCCTGCATGAGACTAAGCACTGTCTCCTCTTTGCATGAGGCTAAGCCCTGCCTTCCTAATTGGATGAGGTTAAGCCCTGCCTCCCTATTTGCATGATGCTAAGCCATGCCTCCTTAATTGCATAAGGGTAAGTCTACCTTTCCTTCATGAATCTAAGCACCACCCCCTGGCTTGCATGAGACTAAGCATTATCTCCTCTTCCTGCATGAGGCTAAGCATTGCTTCCCTAATTCCACAAGAATAAGCACTGCCTTTTCCTCATGATTAAATGATATCTCCATTATGCCATCTAAGACCTAGCATTATCCTCTACTCACCCCGGGTTAAGCATTGCCCTCATCTTACCCAAGACTAAGACTCGTCTTGTCTTATCTTCGCATATGACCGAGCATCATGTCTTTGCATTTCATGGGCTGAAACATTGACATTATGTCCAAAGGCATCATAGTCTGAAGGCATCATCCTCATAGCCGGAAGACACCATTCCATGGCCTGAGGGTCTCTCAAAAGTGCATACCATTATTCAAAGGCGTCATGGTTCAAAGGCACCATTCTCATGGCCCGAGGACATCATTTCATAGCCTGAGAATCCCTTATCACATGATTCATGGCCCAGGACGTCATGGTCTAAGGACATCATTCTCACCGTCCAAAGACAATTTTCATGGTCCGAAGGGAATTTGCATCATGTTTAATTTCTCGCAATAATCCATATGTACTTGCATGCATCGTATTTTAAGCTTTGCAGGTAATCCAGGAAGTAACCGTTCTCCTAACAAGAGCAATCTTCACTCCGGTTTCCGTTCATAACATTCACATCCTGCAATTATTTCAAACGTAATCGACCACCATCAGTTATCCACTCTTACTTGATAACCGTTCAGATACTCATTCCGAAATACATCAGTAATGTTTCAGAATCACATTCCTGATTTCGTATAAACTCATCAGATACTATCCTACCCAAAAGAACCCTTTCTGAAGCATACGACCATTCCTATAGCAACTCCATCGGTTCAGTCCACTGTTGGATATAGAACTACACACGACCTGATTCCCGAAACACTAGGGATATGTAGGCAACTCAGGAACCATGGTTCGGCCTCCATTTTCAAATCACCTTATTTGGTCAAAATCGATCATCATTTTCTTTATCCGACAACTCTTTCATCATTCTCGGGTAAAGAGGGGCAGCTGTTGATACTCAATTTTGCCCTCATATATTTTTCAAGTAATATACATACTTTTAAAATATTATTTTTTGCATTATTATTAATTTAAAGGATTTATACAAGCATTTCTTATAATTTTCCATAATTTTAGAGCTTTTAAATTAATTTTTTCCTTGCATTAATTTACATAAAAATTCAGTAATTACTCTTTTAAATTATTTTTTGATGACTTAATCGCTTAAAATTATTATTTTCATCCCTAATATATTTTTTGAAATATTTTCAGCTTCCTTTTTATATAATTACAATTATTTTTAGGCTATTCGCATAAATTTGTAATAATAGCCTATATTTTGCTTTCTTATTGCAATTGACATTTCACTTAGGGTCAAAATAGTATTTTACATTTTTTATAGTCTCTTGTTATTATTTAAATTATTAATTTGCATAAGTAGCATTTTATATATTTATTTACCTATTTTATTAAATTATTTTCCTTTTAACTTCTATTTTAAAAAAAGATGGCCCAATTTTGAATTAATTTTCGGACCAAAGGCCCAATACACTAACCCAATAAACCCAGCCCAAACCGATCGCGACCCGCCTAACTAACCCGACCCAACCCCTCTTAAAAATCCTAGTCCTTGATCTCTAAGATCAACGACCCACAATCAATCCCCCCATCTTAAATTACCCAACCCCAAACCCTAATCTCATTACCCTCTCACCCGCCACCCTAAGACTCTCCCTCTCTCTTTGAAGAACCCTAATCGCCGCCACCCTCTAAACCCCTCTCCTAATCCCTCTTCTAATATAATTCTCCTCTCATTTACTTGTCATATTTGTGTGTTTCCGCTACTGGTTGGTTCTCTATGGTATCACCTAGGACTTTCCTAAACATGGCAAGTACTACTTGTCACGTCCCTTTTTCTCGCGAAATCGGGTTTCGGCACTTGACAACTCTTTTAAGGAAGAGTGTCAAAAGAGAGAGTCACCACCTACGGATTAAGGTGTGTTAAGGCACCTATTTGCAGATAACTCTAGATTAACCAGTTGCGTCACCAAAGATCGGGTAAGGGATCAAATTATCTCGAGTAGAAGGTGTTAGGCACTCCTCGAGGTCCACAATGGTGGGTCCCGGTCGAACTCGAATTATATGAACTAGTCTACGCAAAGAGAAGAGACAAAATTGGACAAATAAAATAGAATGATTGACTTTAAAACCAAGGTGAGGGGAGGGGAGAGGGTGGGTCCTAAGTTTTTTAGCCTAAAGGATCACCTCGTGCAACATAAATAATACTTTATAACTCTCTCGAAGTGGGGACTCGTATTATTCAGCGGGCACAATCTATTATCTCCTGCTATCCAATTACTATCTTTAAGTTGTTTACCTAAAGCGCACTAATTAATTCTAAATCGTACCCTATGCGTGCACTACTCATCCCATGCCTATGGTCCAAGAGGCATTTGGACCTCTATCTTGGGTGGTTCTAGACTTAACTTAGGTTGCTCAAAAATGAGAAAACTAGATGACATACAAAACAATTTGGACTTTCACGTATAGGCACATAAGGGCTCAAGTTGGCCTCCGCACTTAGACAACAAATGCACGCAAACTAACATTGACAGTTGCAGGTTTTAATAAGTTAAGATTGCAGAACCCTATAGGCAAGATCTCTATGTGCTTCTGGATTTTATAAGCGGGCAGTTTCATGTGCAAAAGCCTAAAATTTATAAAGCCTACATAGTTTCCTATTGATTGTAGGTATAAGAGATTAAAACCTATAGGCATGATGCGTAGGTGATTATGCAGTAGGGACAATAAAACTTATTGGAAATGCTCAAAATTGATTATGCTTCCTAATAACAGCGTTTGAAGAGCGAGTAGTGATGTCCTATAGGCATGATCTCTATAGACCGGCGATTGGGACTGATTCTCATATATTTAGCTCATATAGGCATGCTTTCTAAAGGTTGACAGTTTGAGCTGATTTTATACATATTTAGCTCCTATAGGCACGCTTTCTAAAAAGACAATATTATGCAATGGCGAATTTAAGTAATTAAAATCCTATAGGCATAATATTTATTGAGCGTGGTGCGGATTAAAATGGCTGTTATTAGCATTCATTCCCTATAGGACTGATATCTAATAATCAGATAGAAGTAGACATAAGAGCAGGTTAAATTTTAGTCAAACGATCATGGTTTTGAATAATGTGCAGGTATTAGGCAAGTTAAGTGAAGTGTGTGATTTCCTATAGGCATGGTTTCTAAGTTGACAAAGCAGATATTATACATCATATAGGCATGCTTCCTAGTGAATAACTGAGTAGTCATGCAAAGTGCTCACTTCATATGGATTTGCTGTCTATAACCACGCAATAGTAGACATAGCGTCTGAATAGTAAACAAGTAGGGTGTGTGTATGCTTCTACTAATATCATGATTTCTATAGGGCTCATGTAATCGAACAACACATACAACAAACACATTGTCAAGTCCTATAGGCATGTTATCTACCCATGGCGTGCAGATATAGAATTCTACCCATTCCTTTTTCACTGACACCCCAATTGTTTATACAAAGTATTATTACAGGCCCAGATTAACAAGTAAAATAGTAATATCACATGGCAGTAGACATACCTATAGCAGGCCCAAATATACAACTAAACACCCAGCCTCGCTGGACCTTCAACAATTCCGGCCTAGCAGACCACACGATCACAGGTCTGTAGGGGAGTTCAGACCCCTTTAGTGAGCCACAACACCAAATATTGCATCACTTGGAATCAACACAATACATGATAGGGAGGTAGGGTATTAGGGATAGTTTTTTTTTAGAAGTTGAAGAATGGCTAGATCCTAAACCTAGTGTGTTAGAGTTCACAAGGGACACAATTGGACCCTGAGAAGTGCTCATACTACGGAGGCCAACAACAGAGCTTAGATAGCCTTGGCTTTCAGCGGACTAAGAATAAGAATTTAGAATGTCAAAGTAACAAGTAAGGAGGGTAGATAGAGATCACTGAACTGAACATACATCACAAATAGTCAAGTAAGCCAGTAGGTTCAACAAGGTGCACATAGTAAAGTATCACATAAAGAAACATCATAGAAACTAGGAGAACAAATAGGTTTGCAAGCATACATAGGTCGCACTAGTGGACATCTGAGGGTCTAAATCAAACTTAGTCTAACCTAATGCCACATTAATCAACACTTGAACACAATAGAGGGATACACATGTTGATAATCACAGAAAGGAGAGAACAACATATAGACCAAGACATACTAGGAAACATGTTATCACAAGAGTCTTAGAAAATAGAGTTGGAAATCCAGGATAGCATGAAATGAGTTTGAACATGTCTTAAAACACTCAAATATACACAGGATTCATTGAAAGTTCATTCAAGTAAAGGGGTTCTCATAGAGTTAGAGCATTATCTAAGCATAACATGCAAAACAACATACTATCACAATACTGAAGTCCAAAATTAACATGTTAAGATACTACATGGGTATAGAACTAATCCTAGGAGATAAGAGATCACAGGGTGCAGATTATGATGAAGCATGACATGAACAGTAGACTATTCTCAAGAATGAATTAATGCAAAATGATATCAAAGATGAACACCATCACAATTGAACCAAAGTTCAGATACATGTGCAGAAAGAAGGAAGGAAATTAAACATTATGAAGGTTTAAACACTAACCAGTAGCAAAATTAAAAGAGTGCAGAGTGTAGTAGCAAAAACCCCAAATCCCCGATGCTTCAGAGCTCACAAGAGCCTCGAGAATGGGCTCCGAGCAGTGATTGCACCGTAGGAGGTTATTTAACAATTTAGAGAGCGTTTGAGTGTGCCAGTGAGTGAGTAAGAGAAAGGAGTAGTGACAACAAAGTAAGGATTAAGAGATTCCAATCCCCTCTTGAGGGGTTTTATGAGAGAGGTTTATATAGTAGCATATTTCATACATAAACCAGGAAACACGGTAAATATTAAACATAGAATAAATTAGAATCGATTTTTTTAGGAAAAATAATACATAAAACAAGGGAGTTCAGTAAATTAACAGAGAATGAGAGGACATAATCATGCAAGTAACACTTAAAATAAGGGGATACAACAGAGAATAAGGAAAATATCATACAAAGATCAATTAGAGTCAGATTTAGGGTGAAATAAATTAAAAATAAGGGAAACACGGTGGGTTAAACAGAAATAAGGAAAACATCAGTCAAACACAAGAAAGGGAAGAGTATCAATGAGAAATCAGTAAAGAATAATGGAAAAATTCAACCCCTAGTTGATACTAACACCTTGAATCGGACCAAAAATACAAGGACCATTCAATATAACATGCATAGTGACGGAAGATCGTCCAGATCTTCATAGAATCAAAGTGAATCGGCCCGTTCTTGAGAGGTAGTTCTTGCCAAACATAGGGCAAGAACTGCCAAAAACATGCGTGGTAATGATAGAATATTACAAAATAGGTAAGTAGATCATGGATTGATTTCATGTTTGAGCCGGAATCGGAGAGGATTAGGGGTTACGACGGCTAGGGTTTGACAGAGAGAGAAGGGGAGTTTGAGACAGTTCAAGGGCGACGGGGGGAATGGGTAAATGTGTTAGGGTTTTGGGTGAAAGGGGTAATTAAAAGGGTTTAGTTTGTTATGGGCCGTTGATATCATTGTTATGGGTCGTTGATCCCTTGAGATCAACAGCCAAGATGATAGGAGGGAGTTGGGCGAGTAGTGTAAATGTGTTACCGGGTGGGTTATAAGGGGATTTGTTTTGGGCTTGGGTAATTGGGCTAGTCTATGGGGTAATTGGGCTGGTGTATGGGGTAATTGGGCCGAGGTTGGTAGTTTTGGTCCGAAATTAGTTATGAAATTAGGGTCATATTTTAAATACCCAATTTTAAAAAATAATAATTTATAAAAATTAATAAATAAATAACAAAAATATCATTTGTGCATGAAAATGATTAAAAACAATTACTTAATATTATAAAAATATAAAAAGTCATTTTCTATATAAATAATATAAGTATACATGCATATGGGCTATTATTGTAAAATGTGCAATTTATATGTACACACACACACACACACACACACACACATATATATATATATATATATATATATATATATATATATATATATATATATACACACTTTCTAAATAGTACATATGCATCATCATTTTGATTTATAAGCACACAAGCATTTTTCATATTTCTTTTTTCATAATTTTAAAGGCTTTAAATTAATTTATTTCTGCATTTTATTATATAAATATCCAATAATTACCCTTCAAATTATTTTTATGATGATCATTTACACCAATATGAGGTTTTAAATACTTTCAGTGCATTTCTTATAATTACGTTTGCATTTTTTAGGGCTAAATTGCACATTTTATAATAATAGCCCATATGCATGTATAATTATATTATTTATATAAAAAATAAATTTTTATATTTTTATAATATTAAGTAATTTTTTTTAATCATTGTCATGCACAAATGATATTTTTGTTATTTATTTATTATTTTTTATAAATATTGTGTTTAGAATATTCATGTA
>ML431544.1:0-11538 GCA_005239525.1 Nicotiana knightiana
AGAGAGAGAGAGAGAGAGAGAGAGAGAGAGAGAGAGAGAGAGAGAGAGATTTCTTCGCAAAATGGATTCTATGTGAAGGGAAGATGTTTGATTAAGCATGTTTCATACTTTAAAATTCTAGTTTTTAATAAATTAAAAAAAGGGCCAGTGATCAAAAGGGAATTCAAGATAAGGAGTATGGCAATACTAAAAGAACTGAAAAAGAGTCTCAAACTATTAGTTGTCATTGCCGAGTTAGATTGTTGAAAAAGGTTGTCACAAAATGATATGTATTTTTTCATTTATGGACTGATAAGTTACAATTTGATGATTTCTATTTTAAGGGATGAATTTGAAGAATAAAATTAATTAGGTTGACTATTATGTACTAGTACTAAACTATAACTGAATTCAAAAAAAGAAGATAAAAGTAAAAAATAAAGCAATTTGCTATTAAATATAAATTACATTGTATTCAAAGAACTAAAATATTAATTAAGTTGACTATTATACATTAGTACTAAATTATAATTGATTCAAAAAAAAAGGACAAAAGTAATAAATAAAGCAATTTGTTATTAAATATAAGTTACATTGTACTCAAAGAATAAAAATAGAAAGGAGGAAAAAAGTTGAAAAGGAATATATATTAGTACTAAATTATAATTGATTCAAAAAAAAAGGACAAAAGTAATAAATAAAGCAATTTGTTATTAAATATAAGTTACATTGTACTCAAAGAATAAAAATAGAAAGGAGGAAAAAAGTTGAAAAGGAATAGAAAAGGCTGAAGGTGGGATTTGAACTTGCATCACTTGCAAGGAAGGAAACTTAAATAGCCAATGTAACCACTTGTCCGGTCAGTCTCTTTGTGTTTAGGTGCACACTTAAAATATTTAACGGGTCCCATATATGTACAGATATATAAAAGGGATCTTCATACAAATAGCCGACCATATTTATTGTTTATTTTTTCTAGCCGTATATATAGATTATACATTGAATATACATAATTATACATATTTAATACATAAATTATGCATATATTATACATCCGCTGGCTAATTTTAGTTTAAGCAATTGGATATACGGCTATTTGGGTTAATTCTTCTATATAAAAATAAATATATACAGAATTTTTGCCAAGGCAAACGGGGTCCCGTGACCCCTCAACCCACAATATAGGTCCGCCCCTGAACGGCGCCGAAATTTCAGCCTTATGAATTTGGATACTAAATGGATGATTTCAAGTATTAATATTTGAATTTAAAATTTAAAATTTGGTCATATTTAATGAATTCTTTTATATATAAATATATTGTTTAAATAAAAACTACTGAGTTTGTCAGACCAATAAGCAGGGCTACTAACTCCGCCCATGTCATTTTGCGATGAGTCCACAAACGAGCCTAATGGGGTATCATGCGACATCATATCAAAGTATTATGATTAAATGAGTCAATACGATAAATTATAAAACGATTATAGTTAAGTAAGAAGAAATGTATGTGCGAACATGTGTCATGTATCTAATATTTCATTAGTTACGAATTTAGATATTATAATTTAAAGAGTGAGTGTCATGTCACAATGTCCAATCAAATTTATACGCATAATGTAAAAGCAGATTCTGATAACAACAAAATGGGCCATGAAAATAGGGCCCAATTGGCTAAGGCCCTTTCATATACGGGCCTGCAGTCTGTATGACAAGACCTCCCTTGTCAGAATCATTTTTCCATGTAATTAATTGGAAAAATTTGGGATTAATTGTTCTCCATTTTTTGGGTATGGATTGATTCTATCTTAAAATAATTATTAATATTGTTTGGAGGATCTAAAATCCTACATATCTAAATAGTTTCACCTGACTAGGAGTAGCAGGTTTAACATAGAAATGTACGGAAAAAAAAACTTTATATATGTTCTTTATTTAAATCAAATTAATGATATGATGCCCTTAACATATATTTTTATCAGTTAATCATAATTAATTGATATACATTACATCTTAGTGTATCACTTAATCACAATAATTTAGTGAAGTCTATTAAATACGGTGTCTTACTAATTTATGAACCGATACGAGAAAAAAATAAACTGATTGAATAGGGGCGGCTCAATCGAATTGGTAACCTCAAGCAAAACTTATTAAGAGGTCTTAAGCCTTTTTCGCAAAAAAAAAAAAAAAGAAAAATTATTTCACATATGTACTTTTGTTTAAAGTAAATTTTCTAGTTTTTTAAGATGCACAATTATTAATAAGATTTTACAGTCGAATCTCTTTGTATATAACTTATCCAACTCTTTCAATTTTGCCTAAGGCATTGTTTAAATTGTACCATTTTGAGATTGTATTGAATTTCAATTTTTCTCTTCTCTCATTTATAATGTGTGTTTTGAGTAATCTGATTTTTATATTTTTTAGTTGACACGTTTGAATTCTAATATTCGATAAATAAAATTTATCAGAGGTCAAATTTAATTATATAAGATAATTAGAAATTTTAGAATAATATAACCTGATTCTAAAAGTTTATAACTTAATATCACTACAAGATTTCATTGCTTCAGTTCGATTGTTGCAATGATTGAAAACTTTAAGAAAAAGAAAAGAAATGCACAATTTAGTTTATTCAATGCCCATGCCCTTATTTTTGAGAGAATAAATAGCTTAACAAAATGAAAAAAGAAAATTACGCGTAAAAATTGTGTGAGACACCCTATTTGGTCGCCTCCATTTAACCTATACTCGTTTTTTTAAAACTTTTAACTTGTACCCACTTTTTAAATAACTTCAGCTCCCCTTTCCCTCGCTGAGCTGAAGTTCACCAGTTAAGTTGAAGTTCGGCAGTTATAAAGACAACTTCAGCATACGGGGCTGAAGTTCCCAAGTTCCAAAGACAAAACTTCAGCTCTCCCAGTTACAAACTTCAGCTCTAGAGCTGAAGTTCCCAAGTTATAAAGACAACAACTTCAGCATACGGGGCTGAANGCAAAATTTCAGCTCTAGAGCTGAAGTTCCCCATTGTAACTGGGGGAACTCAGCCCGTATGCTGAAGTTTTTGTCTTTATAACTGGGGAACTTCAGCCCCGTATGCTGAAGTTCCCCATTGTAACTGGGGGAACTCAGCCCGTATGCGGAAGTTTTTGTCTTTATAACTGGGGAACTTCAGCCCCGTATGCTGAAGTTCCCCATTTACAAAGACAAAAACTTTAGCTCTTCCCCATTTACTAGAGTTGAAGTTCGCAACCTACTTCATGCCCGTCTACTAGAATACTAAAGTTTTGCGTTTGCCTTTGTTACTTCAGCCCCGCATACTGAAGTTATGCGCAAAAGCGGGTACGGATGTAATTTTTTTTATAAAACGGGTATAAGTTAAAACGTGACACAAAAAGTAGGTACATATACAAAAGCCCCAAATTACACAATCTAAGTTTAATTACTTCCGAAAAAGGAGAAGAAAAAGAAGATTGATATTAGAATTAAAATTTTCAATTGTTACCATCAATCACATGGCTAAATGGTTCTCTTTCATCTTGTACGGTATACCGTACAATAGTCAATATATATTATTTTCAGAATAATTAACTATAAAAATATTATTATTAATTAAAAAATGGGGCCAAAAAGCTAGGGCCTAAAGCCTTTGCTTTTGGTAAAAATTGCACCGGACGTCTTATTTGGTTGTCCTCATTTAATCTATACTTATATTTTTAAATTTATTTAACCTATATTCTAATTTTTACATCTTCATACGCCTCCTTCTTCTTGCTACCTGTGCACTCCTTTCTTCCTCCTTTCTTTTCTACTCTTTATTCTACTTTTCATTTTTTGTAATTTGTAGTACATTTTACTGCTGATTTGCTCATAGTGACTGTCATTTTTGTTGAAACAACATTTTAGAACTTTTCTTTATCTATTTATAATTCATTGTCTATATTTATTATATTTGCAATGAATTCAGATTGATCCAGGAATGGAATATCAAACAACAAGCTGATTGCGGCTTTATTGATGCAATTCTTACTTGAAAGTTGAACTATTATGGCACTCTTGATTTTAAATTTTTTACAAAGATGGTCTATATTGTGTTTCTTCCAATGCCCATTAGGATGTCTTATTTCTCCAGTGATTTCTGTTAATGAGATGTTTAATTAGTTTGTCAACAAATAGAGAACAAAACTTCAGCTAAAACATGCTGAAGTTCAGCAAATAGAAAACAAAACTTTAGCTAGTAGAATGCTTAAGTTCAACAATTAAAAACAAAAACTTCAGCCAACACTAAGTTTACGCGAAAAACTTCAGCTAAAACATGCCGAAGTTCAGCAAATAGAAAACAAAACTTTAGCTAGTAGAATGCTTAAGTTCAACAATTAAAAACAAAAACTTCAGCCAACACTAAGTTTACGCGAAAAACTTCAGCTAAAACATGCCGAAGTTCAGCAAATAGAGAACAAAACTTCAGCTAGTACGACTGTAGGACAAAAACGTCAGTTTATTTAGTGCTGAAGTTTTTACAAATGAACTAAATAACTTCAGCATCTTCTACTGAAGTTTTTGAAAAAGCTTTATGACAAAACTAATGAATCCAGGACAAAACTTCAGCTTATTTAGTGCTGAAATTTTTACAAATGAACTAAATAACTTCAACATCTTCTGCTGAAGTTTTTGAAAAAGTTTTACCACAAAACTATTGAATCCAAGATAAAACCTCAGCTAAAACATGCTGAAGTACAACAAATAGAGAACACAACTTCAGTTAGTAGAATGCTTAAGTTCAGCAATTACAAACAACTTCAGCCCTGTCTACTAGAATACTGAAGTTTGTGTAATTGCCTTTGCTACTTCAGGCCCGTATACCTGAAGTTTACGTGAAAAGTGGATACGCTTGCAATTTTTTTATAAAACAAATATAAATTAAAACGTGACCCAAAAAATAAATACAGATACAAATCTCCCTTGCTTTTGTGGCTCGACCCTCCAATCGGCCCTGTGATTGAATTATGATCCTTTTGATATTGTATTCTCTTCTTGAGGAGTCTGTCAAGTATTGGTTGGACAGAAAGATTCTTTACTTTGTCCTTTTTCAGCTCTCACCCTTAAATGGAAAAAATAAAAAAAAAATAAAAAGAAAGTTATTCTTTTCATTTCAGTTATTTATTTTTTGCAAACTCGTGCCTTAGTGCAAGCAAACATTTAATAATTATTTGGGTTCTTGAGAAGCAAATGTTGTTTAATTCGATAAGCTTTGATTGCGACCCAACATCTCATACACTGGGTGCAATAGATGAAAGAGATCTTGAAGCAACGATAAAATAATTTTTTATATAATATATAGGGCACCAGTTTAAACTGTGAAATCAGCTATTGACATTTACATTAGAATAAGTTATCTATATATCACGCCTTTAGATATGGCCTTTTCCCAAACTTTATGTGAACGCTAAAATTTTGTGCACCCGGCTGCAAGTAATATACAAAACAAGCCATTATTTAAAAGAATATGTTAACTTGAGGTTATTTTAATTCATCACTTGGGAAGGCCGCCCTTGAACCTGCCTTTTCCAGGGGATTTAATCAAGTTGGATAATATCGATGCTTTAATTTTAGAAAATATTTGTAGTATTATTTGTAAAGTTGTCAATCTTTTACACTTTACAGAACGGGTTCTTTTTACAATGGTCCAAAAATTGTTCAATTCTCGTATACAATCATCAACATCATTTAGTCTTTATTAGCAGCATTCTTGTTAGAAGTGCCCGTATAGATTACTAAAGAACTTGATTTTTTGCCGAATTTCTTAAGCGTGAAGTAAATAAGTACTAAAATGGATATAACAATTTTTACGTGGAAAATTACCCGGCTCAAAAGGTGCAAAAATCACTATCTATCACGTGGGATTTTTAACTTCAACTCCATTAGAACAATGAACAAAAATGTATCAATTACAAGATTGTAATTAAATACTCTACAATACTCCTACTACTCCTATTTGATTCACAAGTTACTATAACTTGTAAAGCAAAACACTCGCTCCAACTCACTAATTATTTATGATACTTGATTAGAACACAATTTCCTAAAACCCATTCACTAGACCGACTCAGGAAGAATATAATGCAAGTACTCGAATCGAGTAAACAACTTATGACTCTTTTGTTGATGTGTAAAAGGGTCGTTCAGAAGTCTACAGTCGATCTTATTTAAAATGCAACTGGAGATCTTCTAGGAGTCCTATTCCTCTTTGATAGGATTCCTACTGTTCCAAGGATTCCCCAAGCTTTGGAGATTTTGTCTCTGACTGAATTATCCGTATCTTCTTGAGCAACGACCCTTATCACTTATAGCAGCCTTCTTCCACCAAACTCGGACCTGGGTAACTTTATGATAAAGTTATTGTCTTGGACAGACGTAGAAGTATAAACATGAGGATCTGATCCTTTCTCTTGAGGAGCTAGTTCTTTAGAACAATTAAGCAACTACGTTAAGGACCTGGTTCATACTTAGTTAATCATCAAAACTTCAATACTCAAATTTCCCCTTTTTGATGATGACAAACCTTGTACACAACAGAACCAGGTAATCACATCAGAGAACCAGATAATCACAACAAGTGACAAGTACTATTGACTGACATGTACGTTCACAACTCACAACCAACCCTCCAACCTTATCTTCCCCCTTTTGGCATCATCGAAAAACACACAAAAAAATATTAGACGTTAAACACAAATAATGTAAGATTCAAGGCCAAACAAGCTACAACACAAGCTTAAGAAATATCAATGCAAATAAACTAGGCTGATGATCCAATATAGTATAAGGCAGTAAAGCAGAGCAAGAAGAGTCATTAAAGTGCCAAAAGAATCTCGGGGCCTTGTCTTCATCATTAGAAAAAAATAAACTATGCATTCTGCAAACTACTCAAACTAAGACAAAAGAAAGGGAAAAAGAAGAAGATACGGCATCATTAGAATAACAAAAGAACTAAGAACACCGGGATGGAACAAGTTCATGGTGAGAAGCAGAAAGGGTCAAAGCTTTCACAAGGGTAGCAATCTGTTGGTCATGAGCCTCCTTATCTCTTCTGAGTTTTTCCCAGAGTTGCTTTGTTTCCTTTCTCAGCTCATTATTGTCTTTACGAAGCTCGGCATTCTCTTCAACAATCAACTCCAACCTTTTGTTGAGCTCTGCAGCCCTACTGCTCCCAGGTAGAATAGTAGATCCTGTGAGTCCTCTAGCCTTGATCTCCTCATACCCATACTGCTTGAGGGTAACATCATCCAAAAAGTCATTGTGGTTTCCAAACTTAAGCTCATATAAGGCAATGTTGAGTTTGTCAAACAACCCAGTCAACATGACACCATAAGGCATAACATGCTTGGGTTTGGAGGTGTCTGCAGCTCTTGTCATGTGCTGAATCATTAGGCTAGGAAGATTGATAGGTCTACCAATGTCAAACAGCTCCATCACAACCATCCACCAGAGTAGCTTCACGCCTTCTCTCAGACCTCTGAAGAATGCAGGATTTGATAAAATGAAACAATAATTTGTGGAAGGGAGTCATATCAGTCTTGTACACTTTCTGGGGAGCATCTAGTTCAAATATTTGGAAGAACTTCCTAGTGGACACAATGCTAGTGTCAACATCATTGTATATAGCTGCCACTTATTTTTCAAGTAATTGTCAAATCCCATGGAATAGATATTCAGAGCATTACTAGCTCCTCAACATCAAATTACATTTCAAATCCCCCTACCTTAATCTTGACTACTTTCCCATCAATGTTGAAATTTGCGTAGAACTCCACCACAACAGGAACACATACAAGGGGAAAGCTTTGACAAACATGTTCTTCCACCCCTGTAGCTCAAGTTTTTCGACTAATTGAGCCATCCCCTTCTCATCAGTGTTCGCAACAATCTTCTCATTTAGAATTTTTCTATTCCTGAACTCTGTGAGTCGATCAACTACAACTGGCACATTCTTTCTTGTCTTACCCCTACTGGCCCTTGCAGAAGGGGTAGCAAGTTTTGTAACTTTGGAACCCTTTCTCTTTGGTGTAATAGACTTAGCTGGCAAGGCAGAGCCAGACTCATCTTCTCCATCCACCTCAACAACAAGTTCCACAATTGAGACCTTCTTCTTTGGCTTCTTTGAACTTCTAGACTCCTTAATGATTTGTGCACAAACAAACTTTATTTTACTCCTTATAAGAAGAGTTCTGGAAGGAAGAGCCTTATATTTCCTTGTTGAGACTGCTGACTTTGTAGATTTCACAAGGGTCTTCCTGGGTTTCTTCCCTACCTCAGTTAGTGGCACATCATCTTCGTCGTTGCTTACTTCTTCATCTCCATTGAAAGGAGTTAACAGAGATCCAAGTTCTTGAGCCCTTTTCTATTCACCAATTTCTTCTTAAGGAGCTATGACAGTGTTCCCAGTGGTCATGGAACCTTCAGATTCCTCACTCTCATTCCTATCTTCTTCCTCACTCTCTTTATCACCTTATTCACTCTCATTTACCTTTTCCTTATCCTCACCCTCACTTTCAGAGTCGTCCTCTTCTTCTACAGAATCATTAACCCGTCACCTGTCTTATCATTTGTACCACTCTCCTTCTCATATCCAGATGCTCTCTCATTCTCACTCTTTTCTTCTTCCTTGGCTATGTTTTGAGCATCATGTTTCTCAGACTAAAAACTACTACTTCTTCTTTTCACCCGCATCATCTTACTCATCCTCAGTCCAACTAAAAGAAAGGCCATGAGAAGCCTCCTTTTACACTGGTTCTTTACTTCCTTCCCCCTAAACTATAGGATCCACAGAAGCAATATCTACCTCCTTATCCAGATCACATGTACCTTTTTGTATAGTGAATTTCTCCACTTGTGGCTTCTCACTCGTGGGTGGGAGAGTATCTAGAGGTGAAACGTCTATAGCATATACCAAAATATCTATAGAAGGAGGATGTTGTACCTGATCAGTGGTGACTGTCACTGATTCCCCTTGAACTACAAAATCCTTGGTTACAGTGTCACTCTGTGTAGCAGCATCATGCACTGTTTGAAAGGTTTTATTGGAGTGGCCTTTACCTTTGTTGACTTAGAGGTATTTTTCGCAGTAAGCTCAGGTGCACGTGTGGTTAGTTTTTGAGGAAGGGATGCAGAAGAGGTGGGGATAATAGGAACAACATGAACATGGGATGATGATGTAGGTATAATTGAGGATATCGAAGGAGAAGGAACATGTGTGGGTTTGGGTTCCCTTGATGGCGCATTTTCCTTCAATTTGGGCTTCATGATTTTGGGTTTTGCTTCAGCCTTGGTTGATGACTTGGATTTAGAGGGTGTTTGACTGGCTTTAGTCATGGTGATCAGATGAGAGACTCAATGACGAGAAATGAAGAATTAGTTCTTGATAATTGCTCTTGATTCTTGCTTAGGGTTTGAGAGAAACAGTGAGGTCGAAGAAGCTGATCATATGAGCCTTTTAAAGATGTTGCTCTTGATTTGACTGGAAGAGAGAAGGTGATCGGGTTTGAGTTCTAACGAGACTCTTATAACGGTTACTTTGACTATTAGGATTTCAGAAGTAATTGAGCTCTAATTGCACTAGGATTCCCCCTTACTCTTTGACTAGAAAACGACTGGAAGTGATGCCAACATAATTAGAAGTTTGAGTATAGCAATATGTAACGACCCGGTTGGTCCTTTTAATATTTAGCGCCCTGATCCCCTAATAACTCCTTCTACCATATCTATTTATGTGATTGAAACTTGTCGGAGTATTGAGTGGTAAAATTCGGAGTGATTTTGGACACATAGTCCTTAAATGTGGATTTTAGCCTTTGAAATTAGGCCATAGCTAGAGCTGTGTGAAGACAGATCCGGAATGGCATTCCTTCAAATCCGTTAGCTCCGTTGGATGATTCTGGGGTTAGGAGCGTACTCGGAATGTGTTTTCAAGGTTGGTTGTAGATTTAGGCTTGAATTGGCGAAAGTTAGAATTTCGATGATTTCGGCCGATAGGCGAAATTTTGATATCGGACTCGGAATGGAATTCCAAAAGCGACAGCAGGTCCGTAATGTCATTTATGACCTATGTGCAAAATTTGAGGTCATTCGGATGAGTTTAGATGTGTTTCGGTATCGAATGTGAATTCTAGAAATTTCATAAGTTCTTAGGCTTGAATCTATGCATATTTGATGATTTTGATGTTATGAGATGTGTTTTTAAGGCTCGACCAAGTTTGAATGAGGTATTAGGGTTGGTTGGTAATTTTGGTTGAGGTCTCAGGGGCCTCGGGTGTGTTTCGGGTGTTCAAACGGGCGTTTTTGGCTTAATAGCCTTAGCTGGTTTTCTGGGTTTTCTACAGCAGTATTTTGCTCTCTACGATCGCAAGGGTTCACCCGTGATCGCGTAAGGTAAACGTGATAGGTCTGCGATTTTTTCTCTGCGATCGCAAGAAGAGGTCCGCGATCACAGTGTGTTGGAATCTTGGTCTTCGTGATCGCATGACCTGAACCGCGTTCGCGTAGAGTATTCTTGGTCTGGGGGAGTTTCAATATTTGTTCTACGCGGTCGCGTGGCCCCAACCACGATCACGTAGCTCTGGGTCATGAAGGCCCGCGATCGCAGTCACGCAATCACGATCGCGATAAAGGTTTTTAGGTGCGTGGCTGAATGCTCTCCGCGATCGCAACTCATTGTACGCGATCGCATAGAAGAAATACCTGGGCAGTCTTTTAAAGACCCAAGTCCGAGGGTTTATGTTTTTTTCACCATTTTCGAATTTGAGAGCTCAGGAGAGGCGATTTTTGGAGGCTTTTGCACCTGGCTAACTTGGGTAAGTGATTTCTACCCAACTTAGATTAATTTCCATGATTTCTAACTTAAATCTAGTCTTTAAAATTCGAATTTGGGTGGAACATTTGGGAAAAATTGGATGAACTTCATAGACCGAATTATTGAGTTTGAGTGGTTTTTTGACATCCGATTTGAGAGATTTTTATATGATTAGACTCGTGAGTGAATGACTGTCCGAAAATATAACTTTTACCCGATTCCGAGACGTGGCCCCGGGGAACTTTTTGGGTGAATTTTCTAATTTCGCATATTAGCTTCGAACTTATTAGCTATTTTGTTTCCTTGAAATGATATTTACATTATGCAATCGAATTGACAAGATTTGGGCCACCCGGAGTTGGATACTCGTGGCAAGAGCGTGGTATTGAGTTGGTTAGCGCAGTCAAGGTAAGTGGCTTGCCTAACTCTGTGTTGGGGACTTCCCCTTAGGCATTTTTATACTGATTTTGTTACGTGGATGCTGTGTACGTGAGGTGACGAGGGTGTTCACGGGTCATTGTTGCTAAAATTCCACTTTTCCTTCCATGGCATCACTCATTTTCATTCCTATATTACTGTTTCCCGTCTTAACTGAGTAGTTAGCTTAAGAATAAGCATGCCTACCTGTCCTTACTTGATTTTCTCTTATTTGCTACTAGTTGCACCATGATTAGGTAGTTTTACTTTATTCTTGCCTGTTGTTTTTCCT